>JBAIAA010000044.1:0-207049 GCA_037893245.1 Crossaster papposus | reverse complement strand
TAGCGCCCATTGAGCTTAACAAACACTTTTCGGCACTTTTTAAGTTCAGATCACGAAATGGACTAACAACACTCCCAAATGCGTTATAGCGCCCATTGAGCCTAACAAACACTTTTTGGCACTATTTACCTTCAGATCACGAAATGGACTTCCAACACTCCCAAATGCTCTATAGCGCCCATTGAGCCTAACAAACATTTTTCGGCACTTTTTACCTTCAGATCACGAAATTGACTTACAACACTCCCAAATGGTCTATAGCGCCCATTGAGCCTAACAAACACTTTTTGGCACTATTTACCTTCAGATCACGAAATGGACTTACAACACTACAAAATGGTCTATAGCGCCCATTGAGCCTAACAAACATTTTTCGGCACTTTTTACCTTCAGATCACGAAATTGACTTACAACACTCCCAAATGGTCTATAGCGCCCATTGAGCCTAACAAACACTTTTCGGCACTTTTTACCTTCAGATCACGAAATTGACTAACAACACTCCCAAATGCTCTATAGCGCCCATTGAGCCTAACAAACACTTTTCGGCACTTTTTACCTTCAGATCACGAAATGGACTAACAACACTCCCAAATGCGTTATAGCGCCCATTGAGCCTAACAAACACTTTTTGGCACTATTTACCTTCAGATCACGAAATGGACTTCCAACACTCCCAAATGGTCTATAGCGCCCATTGAGCCTAAGAAACACTTTTCGGCACTTTTTACCTTCAGATCACGAAATTGACTAACAACACTCCCAAATGCTCTATAGCGCCCATTGAGCCTAAGAAACACTTTTCGGCACTTTTTACCTTCAGATCACGAAATTGACTAACAACACTCCCAAATGCTCTATAGCGCCCATTGAGCCTAACAAACACTTTTCGGCACTATTTACCTTCAGATCACAAAATGGACTTACAACACTCCCAAATGCTCTATAGCGCCCATTGAGCCTAACAAACACTTTTCGGCACTTTTTACCTTCAGATCACGAAATTGATAAACAACACTCCCAAATGCTCTATAGCGCCCATTGAGCCTAAGAAACACTTTTCGGCACTTTTTACCTTCAGATCACGAAATTGACTAACAACACTCTCAAATGGTCTATAGCGCCCATTGAGCATAACAAACACTTTTCGGCACTATTCACCGTCAGATCACGAAATGGACTTACAACACTTCAAAATTGTCTATAGCGCCCATTGAGCCTAACAAACACTTTTCGGCACTTTTTACCTTCAGATCACGAAATGGACTAACAACACTCCTAAATGCTCTATAGCGCCGATTGAGCCTAACAAACACTTTTCGGCACTTTTTACCTTCAGATCACGAAATGGACTAACAACACTCCCAAATGCTCTATAGCGCCCATTGAGCCTAACAAACACTTTTCGGCACTTTTTACCTTCAGATCACGAAATGGACTAACAACACTCCCAAATGCGTTATAGCGCCCATTGAGCCTAACAAACACTTTTTGGCACTATTTACCTTCAGATCACGAAATTGACTTACAACACTCCCAAATGGTCTATAGCGCCCATTGAGCCTAACAAACACTTTTTGGCACTATTTACCTTCAGATCACGAAATTGACTAAAAACACTCCCAAATGCTCTATAGCGCCCATTGAGCCTAACAAACACTTTTCGGCACTATTTACCTTCAGATCACGAAATTGACTTACAACACTCCAAAATGGTCTATAGCGCCCATTGAGCCTAAGAAACACTTTTCGGCACTTTTTACCTTCAGATCACGAAATTGACTAACAACACTCCCAAATGCTCAATAGCGCCCATTGAGCCTAAGAAACACTTTTCGGCACTTTTTACCTTCAGATCACGAAATTGACTAACAACACTCCCAAATGCTCTATAGCGGCCCATTGAGCCTAACAAACACTTTTCGGCACTATTTAACTTCAGATCACGAAATGGACTTACTACACTCCAAAATGGTCTATAGCGCCCATTGAGCCTAACAAACACTTTTCGGCACTATTTACCTTCAGAACACGAAATGGACTTACAAACACTCCAAAATGGTCTATAGCGCCCATTGAGCCTAACAAACACTTTTCGACACTTTTTACCTTCAGATCACGAAATGGACTAACAACACTCCCAAATGCTCTATAGCGCCCATTGAGCCTAACAAACACTTTTCGGCACTTTTTACCTTCAGATCACGAAATGGACTAAAAACACGCCCAAATGCTCTATAGCGCCCATTGAGCCTAACAAACACTTTTCGGCACTTTTTACCTTCAGATCACGAAATGGACTAACAACACTCCCAAATGCTCTATAGCGCCCATTGAGCTTAACAAACACTTTTCGGCACTTTTTAAGTTCAGATCACGAAATGGACTAACAACACTCCCAAATGCGTTATAGCGCCCATTGAGCCTAACAAACACTTTTTGGCACTATTTACCTTCAGATCACGAAATGGACTTCCAACACTCCCAAATGCTCTATAGCGCCCATTGAGCCTAACAAACATTTTTCGGCACTTTTTACCTTCAGATCACGAAATTGACTTACAACACTCCCAAATGGTCTATAGCGCCCATTGAGCCTAACAAACACTTTTTGGCACTATTTACCTTCAGATCACGAAATGGACTTACAACACTACAAAATGGTCTATAGCGCCCATTGAGAGTAAGAAACACTTTTCGGCACTATTTACCTTCAGATCACGAAATTGACTAAAAACACTCCCAAATGCTCTATAGCGCCCATTGAGCCTAACAAACACTTTTCGGCACTATTTACCTTCAGATCACGAAATTGACTTACAACACTCCAAAATGGTCTATAGCGCCCATTGAGCCTAAGAAACACTTTTCGGCACTTTTTACCTTCAGATCACGAAATTGACTAACAACACTCCCAAATGCTCTATAGCGCCCATTGAGCCTAAGAAACACTTTTCGGCACTTTTTACCTTCAGATCACGAAATTGACTAACAACACTCCCAAATGCTCTATAGCGCCCATTGAGCCTAACAAACACTTTTCGGCACTATTTACCTTCAGATCACAAAATGGACTTACAACACTCCCAAATGCTCTATAGCGCCCATTGAGCCTAACAAACACTTTTCGGCACTTTGTACCTTCAGATCACGAAATTGACTAACAACACTCCCAAATGCTCTATAGCGCCCATTGAGCCTAAGAAACACTTTTCGGCACTTTTGACCTTCAGATCACGAAATGGACTAACAACACTCCTAAATGGTCTATAGCGCCCATTGAGCATAACAAACACTTTTCGGCACTATTCACCGTCAGATCACGAAATGGACTTACTACACTCCAAAATGGTCTATAGCGCCCATTGAGCCTAACAAACACTTTTCGGAACTATTTACCTTCAGATCACGAAATGGACTTAACAACACTTCAAAATGGTCTATAACGCCCATTGAGCCTAACAAACACTTTTCGGCACTTTTTACCTTCAGATCACGAAATTGACTTACAACACTCCCAAATGCTCTATAGCGCCCATTGAGCCTAACAAACACTTTTCGGCACTTTTTACCTTCAGATCACGAAATGGACTAACAACACTCCCAAATGCGTTATAGCGCCCATTGAGCCTAACAAACACTTTTTGGCACTATTTACCTTCAGATCACGAAATTGACTTACAACACTCCCAAATGGTCTATAGCGCCCATTGAGCCTAACAAACACTTTTTGGCACTATTTACCTTCAGATCACGAAATTGACTAAAAACACTCCCAAATGCTCTATAGCGCCCATTGAGCCTAACAAACACTTTTCGGCACTATTTACCTTCAGATCACGAAATTGACTTACAACACTCCAAAATGGTCTATAGCGCCCATTGAGCCTAAGAAACACTTTTCGGCACTTTTTACCTTCAGATCACGAAATTGACTAACAACACTCCCAAATGCTCAATAGCGCCCATTGAGCCTAAGAAACACTTTTCGGCACTTTTTACCTTCAGATCACGAAATTGACTAATAACACTCCCAAATGCTCTATAGCGGCCCATTGAGCCTAACAAACACTTTTCGGCACTATTTAACTTCAGATCACGAAATGGACTTACTACACTCCAAAATGGTCTATAGCGCCCATTGAGCCTAACAAACACTTTTCGGCACTATTTACCTTCAGAACACAAAATGGACTTACAAACACTCCAAAATGGTCTATAGCGCCCATTGAGCCTATCAAACACTTTTCGACACTTTTTACCTTCAGATCACGAAATGGACTAACAACACTCCCAAATGCTCTATAGCGCCCATTGAGCCTAACAAACACTTTTCGGCACTTTTTACCTTCAGATCACGAAATGGACTAAAAACACTCCCAAATGCTCTATAGCGCCCATTGAGCCTAGCAAACACTTTTCGGCACTTTTTACCTTCAGATCACGAAATGGACTAACAACACTCCCAAATGCTCTATAGCGCCTATTGAGCTTAACAAACACTTTTCGGCACTTTTTAAGTTCAGATCACGAAATGGACTAACAACACTCCCAAATGCGTTATAGCGCCCATTGAGCCTAACAAACACTTTTTGGCACTATTTACCTTCAGATCACGAAATGGACTTCCAACACTCCCAAATGCTCTATAGCGCCCATTGAGCCTAACAAACATTTTTCGGCACTTTTTACCTTCAGATCACGAAATTGACTTACAACACTCCCAAATGGTCTATAGCGCCCATTGAGCCTAACAAACACTTTTTGGCACTATTTACCTTCAGATCACGAAATGGACTTACAACACTACAAAATGGTCTATAGCGCCCATTGAGAGTAAGAAACACTTTTCGGCACTATTTACCTTCAGATCACAAAATTGACTAAAAACACTCCCAAATGCTCTATAGCGCCCATTGAGCCTAACAAACACTTTTCGGCACTATTTACCTTCAGATCACGAAATTGACTTACAACACTCCAAAATGGTCTATAGCGCCCATTGAGCCTAAGAAACACTTTTCGGCACTTTTTACCTTCAGATCACGAAATTGACTAACAACACTCCCAAATGCTCTATAGCGCCCATTGAGCCTAAGAAACACTTTTCGGCACTTTTTACCTTCAGATCACGAAATTGACTAACAACACTCCCAAATGCTCTATAGCGCCCATTGAGCCTAACAAACACTTTTCGGCACTATTTACCTTCAGATCACAAAATGGACTTACAACACTCCCAAATGCTCTATAGCGCCCATTGAGCCTAACAAACACTTTTCGGCACTTTGTACCTTCAGATCACGAAATTGACTAACAACACTCCCAAATGCTCTATAGCGCCCATTGAGCCTAAGAAACACTTTTCGGCACTTTTGACCTTCAGATCACGAAATTGACTAACAACACTCCCAAATGGTCTATAGCGCCCATTGAGCATAACAAACACTTTTCGGCACTATTCACCGTCAGATCACGAAATGGACTTACTACACTCCAAAATGGTCTATAGCGCCCATTGAGCCTAACAAACACTTTTCGGCACTATTTACCTTCAGATCACGAAATGGACTTACAACACTTCAAAATGGTCTATAACGCCCATTGAGCCTAACAAACACTTTTCGGCACTTTTTACCTTCAGATCACGAAATGGACTAACAACACTCCCAAATGCTCTATAGCGCCGATTGAGCCTAACAAACACTTTTCGGCACTTTTTACCTTCAGATCACGAAATGGACTAACAACACTCCCAAATGCTCTATAGCGCCCATTGAGCCTAACAAACACTTTTGGGCACTTTTTACCTTCAGATCACGAAATTGACTAACAACACTCCCAAATGCGTTATAGCGCCCATTGAGCCTAACAAACACTTTTTGGCACTATTTAACCTTCAGATCACGAAATGGACTTCCAACACTCCCAAATGCTCTACATCGCCGATTGAGCCTAACAAACACTTTTCGGCACTTTTTACCTTCAGATCACGAAATGGACTAACAACACTCCCAAATGCTCTATAGCGCCCATTGAGCCTAACAAACACTTTTCGGCACTTTTTACCTTCAGATCACGAAATTGACTAACAACACTCCCAAATGCGTTATAGCGCCCATTGAGCCTAACAAACACTTTTTGGCACTATTTACCTTCAGATCACGAAATGGACTTACAAACACTCCAAAATGGTCTATATCGCCCATTGAGCCTAACAAACACTTTTCGGCACTATTTACCTTCAGATCACGAAATGGACTTACAACACTTCAAAATGGTCTATAACTCCCATTGAGCCTAACAAACACTTTTCGGCACTTTTTACCTTCAGATCACGAAATGGACTAACAACACTCCCAAATGCTCTATAGCGCCGATTGAGCCTAACAAACACTTTTCGGCACTTTTTACCTTCAGATCACGAAATGGACTAACAACACTCCCAAATGCTCTATAGCGCCCATTGAGCCTAACAAACACTTTTCGGCACTTTTTACCTTCAGATCACGAAATTGACTAACAACACTCCCAAATGCGTTATAGCGCCCATTGAGCCTAACAAACACTTTTTGGCACTATTTACCTTCAGATCACGAAATGGACTTCCAACACTCCCAAATGCTCTACATCGCCGATTGAGCCTAACAAACACTTTTCGGCACTTTTTACCTTCAGATCACGAAATGGACTAACAACACTCCTAAATGCGTTATAGCGCCCATTGAGCCTAACAAACACTTTTTGGCACTATTTACCTTCAGATCACGAAATGGACTTACAAACACTCCAAAATGGTCTATAGCGCCCATTGAGCCTAACAAACACTTTTCGACACTTTTTACCTTCAGATCACGAAATGGACTAACAACACTCCCAAATGCTCTATAGCGCCCATTGAGCCTAACAAACACTTTTCGGCACTTTTTACCTTCAGATCACGAAATGGACTAAAAACACTCCCAAATGCTCTATAGCGCCCATTGAGCCTAACAAACACTTTTCGGCACTTTTTACCTTCAGATCACAAAAAGGACTTACAACACTCCCAAATGCTCTATAGCGCCCATTGAGCCTAACAAACACTTTTGGGCACTTTTTACCTTCAGATCACGAAATTGACTAACAACACTCCCAAATGCGTTATAGCGCCCATTGAGCCTAACAAACACTTTTTGGCACTATTTAACCTTCAGATCACGAAATGGACTTCCAACACTCCCAAATGCTCTACATCGCCGATTGAGCCTAACAAACACTTTTCGGCACTTTTTACCTTCAGATCACGAAATGGACTAACAACACTCCCAAATGCTCTATAGCGCCCTTTGAGCCTAACAAACACTTTTCGGCACTTTTTACCTTCAGATCACGAAATTGACTAACAACACTCCCAAATGCGTTATAGCGCCCATTGAGCCTAACAAACACTTTTTGGCACTATTTACCTTCAGATCACGAAATGGACTTACAAACACTCCAAAATGGTCTATAGCGCCCATTGAGCCTAACAAACACTTTTCGGCACTATTTACCTTCAGATCACGAAATGGACTAACAACACTCCCAAATGCTCTATAGCGCCCATTGAGCCTAACAAACACTTTTCGGCACTATTTACCTTCAGATCACAAAATGGACTTACAACACTCCCAAATGCTCTATAGCGCCCATTGAGCCTAAGAAACACTTTTCGGCACTTTTTACCTTCAGATCACGAAATTGACTAACAACACTCCCAAATGCTCTATAGCGCCCATTGAGCCTAACAAACACTTTTCGGCACTATTTACCTTCAGATCACAAAATGGACTTACAACACTCCCAAATGCTCTATAGCGCCCATTGAGCCTAACAAACACTTTTGGGCACTTTTTACCTTCAGATCACGAAATTGACTAACAACACTCCCAAATGCGTTATAGCGCCCATTGAGCCTAACAAACACTTTTTGGCACTATTTAACCTTCAGATCACGAAATGGACTTCCAACACTCCCAAATGCTCTACATCGCCGATTGAGCCTAACAAACACTTTTCGGCACTTTTTACCTTCAGATCACGAAATGGACTAACAACACTCCCAAATGCTCTATAGCGCCCTTTGAGCCTAACAAACACTTTTCGGCACTTTTTACCTTCAGATCACGAAATTGACTAACAACACTCCCAAATGCGTTATAGCGCCCATTGAGCCTAACAAACACTTTTTGGCACTATTTACCTTCAGATCACGAAATGGACTTACAAACACTCCAAAATGGTCTATAGCGCCCATTGAGCCTAACAAACACTTTTCGGCACTATTTACCTTCAGATCACGAAATGGACTTACAACACTTCAAAATGGTCTATAACGCCCATTGAGCCTAACAAACACTTTTCGGCACTTTTTACCTTCAGATCACGAAATGGACTAACAACACTCCCAAATGCTCTATAGCGCCGATTGAGCCTAACAAACACTTTTCGGCACTTTTTACCTTCAGATCACGAAATGGACTAACAACACTCCCAAATGCTCTATAGCGCCCATTGAGCCTAACAAACACTTTTCGGCACTTTTTACCTTCAGATCACGAAATTGACTAACAACACTCCCAAATGCGTTATAGCGCCCATTGAGCCTAACAAACACTTTTTGGCACTATTTACCTTCAGATCACGAAATGGACTTCCAACACTCCCAAATGCTCTACATCGCCGATTGAGCCTAACAAACACTTTTCGGCACTTTTTACCTTCAGATCACGAAATTGACTAACAACACTCCCAAATGCGTTATAGCGCCCATTGAGCCTAACAAACACTTTTTGGCACTATTTACCTTCAGATCACGAAATGGACTTACAAACACTCAAAAATGGTCTATAGCGCCCATTGAGCCTAACAAACACTTTTCGACACTTTTTACCTTCAGATCACGAAATGGACTAACAACACTCCCAAATGCTCTATAGCGCCCATTGAGCCTAACAAACACTTTTCGGCACTTTTTACCTTCAGATCACGAAATGGACTAAAAACACTCCCAAATGCTCTATAGCGCCCATTGAGCCTAACAAACACTTTTCGGCACTTTTTACCTTCAGATCACGAAATGGACTAACAATACTCCCAAATGCTCTATAGCGCCCATTGAGCTTAACAAACACTTTTCGGCACTTTTTAAGTTCAGATCACGAAATGGACTAACAACACTCCCAAATGCGTTATAGCGCCCATTGAGCCTAACAAACACTTTTTGGCACTATTTACCTTCAGATCACGAAATGGACTTCCAACACTCCCAAATGCTCTATAGCGCCCATTGAGCCTAACAAACATTTTTCGGCACTTTTTACCTTCAGATCACGAAATTGACTTACAACACTCCCAAATGGTCTATAGCGCCCATTGAGCCTAACAAACACTTTTCGGCACTATTTACCTTCAGATCACGAAATTGACTTACAACACTCCAAAATGGTCTATAGCGCCCATTGAGCCTAAGAAACACTTTTCGGCACTTTTTACCTTCAGATCACGAAATTGACTAACAACACTCCCAAATGCTCTATAGCGCCCATTGAGCCTAAGAAACACTTTTCGGCACTTTTTACCTTCAGATCACGAAATTGACTAACAACACTCCCAAATGCTCTATAGCGCCCATTGAGCCTAACAAACACTTTTCGGCACTATTTACCTTCAGATCACAAAATGGACTTACAACACTCCCAAATGCTCTATAGCGCCCATTGAGCCTAACAAACACTTTTCGGCACTTTTTACCTTCAGATCACGAAATTGACTAACAACACTCCCAAATGCTCTATAGCGCCCATTGAGCCTAAGAAACACTTTTCGGCACTTTTTACCTTCAGATCACGAAATTGACTAACAACACTCCCAAATGGTCTATAGCGCCCATTGAGCATAACAAACACTTTTCGGCACTATTCACCGTCAGATCACGAAATGGACTTACTACACTCCAAAATGGTCTATAGCGCCCATTGAGCCTAACAAACACCTTTCGGCACTATTTACCTTCAGATCACGAAATGGAGTTACAACACTCCCAAATGCTCTATAGCGCCCATTGAGCCTAACAAACACTTTTCGGCACTTTTTACCTTCAGATCACGAAATGGACTAAAAACACTCCCAAATGCTCTATAGCGCCCATTGAGCCTAACAAACACTTTTCGGCACTTTTTACCTTCAGATCACGAAATGGACTAACAACACTCCCAAATGCTCTATAGCGCCGATTGAGCCTAACAAACACTTTTCGGCACTTTTTACCTTCAGATCACGAAATGGACTAACAACACTCCCAAATGCTCTATAGCGCCCATTGAGCCTAACAAACACTTTTCGGCACTTTTTACCTTCAGATCACGAAATTGACTAACAACACTCCCAAATGCGTTATAGCGCCCATTGAGCCTAACAAACACTTTTTGGCACTATTTACCTTCAGATCACGAAATGGACTTACAAACACTCCAAAATGGTCTATAGCGCCCATTGAGCCTAACAAACACTTTTCGACACTTTTTACCTTCAGATCACGAAATGGACTAACAACACTCCCAAATGCTCTATAGCGCCCATTGAGCCTAACAAACACTTTTCGGCACTTTTTACCTTCAGATCACGAAATGGACTAAAAACACTCCCAAATGCTCTATAGCGCCCATTGAGCCTAACAAACACTTTTCGGCACTTTTTACCTTCAGATCACGAAATGGACTAACAATACTCCCAAATGCTCTATAGCGCCCATTGAGCTTAACAAACACTTTTCGGCACTTTTTAAGTTCAGATCACGAAATGGACTAACAACACTCCCAAATGCGTTATAGCGCCCATTGAGCCTAACAAACACTTTTTGGCACTATTTACCTTCAGATCACGAAATGGACTTCCAACACTCCCAAATGCTCTATAGCGCCCATTGAGCCTAAGAAACACTTTTCGGCACTTTTTACCTTCAGATCACGAAATTGACTAACAACACTCCCAAATGCTCTATAGCGCCCATTGAGCCTAACAAACACTTTTCGGCACTATTTACCTTCAGATCACAAAATGGACTTACAACACTCCCAAATGCTCTATAGCGCCCATTGAGCCTAACAAACACTTTTCGGCACTTTTTACCTTCAGATCACGAAATTGACTAACAACACTCCCAAATGCTCTATAGCGCCCATTGAGCCTAAGAAACACTTTTCGGCACTTTTTACCTTCAGATCACGAAATTGACTAACAACACTCCCAAATGGTCTATAGCGCCCATTGAGCATAACAAACACTTTTCGGCACTATTCACCGTCAGATCACGAAATGGACTTACTACACTCCAAAATGGTCTATAGCGCCCATTGAGCCTAACAAACACTTTTCGGCACTATTTACCTTCAGATCACGAAATGGACTTACAACACTTCAAAATGGTCTATAACGCCCATTGAGCCTAACAAACACTTTTCGGCACTTTTTACCTTCAGATCACGAAATGGACTAACAACACTCCCAAATGCTCTATAGCGCCGATTGAGCCTAATAAACACTTTTCGGCACTTTTTACCTTCAGATCACGAAATGGACTAACAACACTCCCAAATGCTCTATAGCGCCCATTGAGCCTAACAAACACTTTTCGGCACTTTTTACCTTCAGATCACGAAATTGACTAACAACACTCCAAAATGCTCTATAGCGCCCATTGAGCCTAACAAACACTTTTCGGCACTTTTTACCTTCAGATCACGAAATGGACTAACAACACTCCCAAATGCTCTATAGCGCCCATTGAGCCTAACAAACACTTTTCGGCACTTTTTACCTTCAGATCACGAAATTGACTAACAACACTCCCAAATGCGTTATAGCGCCCATTGAGCCTAACAAACACTTTTTGGCACTATTTACCTTCAGATCACGAAATGGACTTACAAACACTCCAAAATGGTCTATAGCGCCCATTGAGCCTAACAAACACTTTTCGACACTTTTTACCTTCAGATCACGAAATGGACTAACAACACTCCCAAATGCTCTATAGCGCCCATTGAGCCTAACAAACACTTTTCGGCACTTTTTACCTTCAGATCACGAAATGGACTAAAAACACTCCCAAATGCTCTATAGCGCCCATTGAGCCTAACAAACACTTTTCGGCACTTTTTACCTTCAGATCACGAAATGGACTAACAACACTCCCAAATGCTCTATAGCGCCCATTGAGCTTAACAAACACTTTTCGGCACTTTTTAAGTTCAGATCACGAAATGGACTTACTACACTCCAAAATGGTCTATAGCGCCCATTGAGCCTAACAAACACTTTTCGGCACTTTTTACCTTCAGATCACGAAATGGACTAACAACACTCCCAAATGCTCTATAGCGCCCATTGAGCCTAACAAACACTTTTCGGCACTTTTTACCTTCAGATCACGAAATTGACTAACAACACTCCAAAATGCGTTATAGCGCCCATTGAGCCTAACAAACACTTTTTGGCACTTTTTACCTTCAGATCACGAAATGGAATTACAAACACTCCAAAATGGTCTATAGCGCCCATTGAGCCTAACAAACACTTTTCGACACTTTTTACCTTCAGATCACGAAATGGACTAACAACACTCCCAAATGCTCTATAGCGCCCATTGAGCCTAACAAACACTTTTTGGCACTTTTTACCTTCAGATCACGAAATGGACTTACAAACACTCCAAAATGGTCTATAGCGCCCATTGAGCCTAACAAACACTTTTCGACACTTTTTACCTTCAGATCACGAAATGGACTAACAACACTCCCAAATGCTCTATAGCGCCCATTGAGCCTAACAAACACTTTTTGGCACTTTTTACCTTCAGATCACGAAATGGACTAACAACACTCCCAAATGCTCTATAGCGCCCATTGAGCCTAACAAACACTTTTCGGCACTTTTTACCTTCAGATCACGAAATTGACTAACAACACTCCAAAATGCGTTATAGCGCCCATTGAGCCTAACAAACACTTTTTGGCACTTTTTACCTTCAGATCACGAAATGGACTTACAAACACTCCAAAATGGTCTATAGCGCCCATTGAGCCTAACAAACACTTTTCGACACTTTTTACCTTCAGATCACGAAATGGACTGACAACACTCCCAAATGCTCTATAGCGCCCATTGAGCCTAACAAACACTTTTTGGCACTTTTTACCTTCAGATCACGAAATGGACTTACAAACACTCCAAAATGGTCTATAGCGCCCATTGAGCCTAACAAACACTTTTCGACACTTTTTACCTTCAGATCACGAAATGGACTAACAACACTCCCAAATGCTCTATAGCGCCCATTGAGCCTAACAAACACTTTTTGGCACTTTTTACCTTCAGATCACGAAATGGACTAACAACACTCCCAAATGCTCTATAGCGCCCATTGAGCCTAACAAACACTTTTCGGCACTTTTTACCTTCAGATCACGAAATTGACTAACAACACTCCAAAATGCGTTATAGCGCCCATTGAGCCTAACAAACACTTTTTGGCACTATTTACCTTCAGATCACGAAATGGACTTCCAACACTCCCAAATGCTCTACATCGCCGATTGAGCCTAACAAACACTTTTCGGCACTTTTTACCTTCAGATCACGAAATGGACTAACAACACTCCCAAATGCGTTATAGCGCCCATTGAGCCTAACAAACACTTTTTGGCACTATTTACCTTCAGATCACGAAATGGACTTACAAACACTCCAAAATGGTCTATAGCGCCCATTGAGCCTAACAAACACTTTTCGACACTTTTTACCTTCAGATCACGAAATGGACTAACAACACTCCCAAATGCTCTATAGCGCCCATTGAGCCTAACAAACACTTTTCGGCACTTTTTACCTTCAGATCACGAAATGGACTAAAAACACTCCCAAATGCTCTATAGCGCCCATTGAGCCTAACAAACACTTTTCGGCACTTTTTACCTTCAGATCACGAAATGGACTAACAACACTACCAAATGCTCTATAGCGCCCATTGAGCTTAACAAACACTTTTCGGCACTTTTTAAGTTCAGATCACGAAATGGACTTACTACACTCCAAAATGGTCTATAGCGCCCATTGAGCCTAACAAACACTTTTCGGCACTATTTACCTTCAGATCACGAAATGGACTTACAACACTTCAAAATGGTCTATAACGCCCATTGAGCCTAACAAACACTTTTTGGCACTTTTTACCTTCAGATCACGAAATGGACTAACAACACTCCCAAATGCTCTATAGCGCCCATTGAGCCTAACAAACACTTTTCGGCACTTTTTACCTTCAGATCACGAAATTGACTAACAACACTCCAAAATGCGTTATAGCGCCCATTGAGCCTAACAAACACTTTTTGGCACTTTTTACCTTCAGATCACGAAATGGACTTACAAACACTCCAAAATGGTCTATAGCGCCCATTGAGCCTAACAAACACTTTTCGACACTTTTTACCTTCAGATCACGAAATGGACTAACAACACTCCCAAATGCTCTATAGCGCCCATTGAGCCTAACAAACACTTTTTGGCACTTTTTACCTTCAGATCACGAAATGGACTAACAACACTCCCAAATGCTCTATAGCGCCCATTGAGCCTAACAAACACTTTTCGGCACTTTTTACCTTCAGATCACGAAATTGACTAACAACACTCCAAAATGCGTTATAGCGCCCATTGAGCCTAACAAACACTTGTTGGCACTATTTACCTTCAGATCACGAAATGGACTTCCAACACTCCCAAATGCTCTACATCGCCGATTGAGCCTAACAAACACTTTTCGGCACTTTTTACCTTCAGATCACGAAATGGACTAACAACACTCCCAAATGCTCTATAGCGCCCATTGAGCCTAACAAACACTTTTCGGCACTTTTTACCTTCAGATCACGAAATTGACTAACAACACTCCCAAATGCGTTATAGCGCCCATTGAGCCTAACAAACACTTTTTGGCACTATTTACCTTCAGATCACGAAATGGACTTACAAACACTCCAAAATGGTCTATAGCGCCCATTGAGCCTAACAAACACTTTTCGACACTTTTTACCTTCAGATCACGAAATGGACTAACAACACTCCCAAATGCTCTATAGCGCCCATTGAGCCTAACAAACACTTTTCGGCACTTTTTACCTTCAGATCACGAAATGGACTAAAAACACTCCCAAATGCTCTATAGCGCCCATTGAGCCTAACAAACACTTTTCGGCACTTTTTACCTTCAGATCACGAAATGGACTAACAACACTCCCAAATGCTCTATAGCGCCCATTGAGCTTAACAAACACTTTTCGGCACTTTTTAAGTTCAGATCACGAAATGGACTAACAACACTCCCAAATGCGTTATAGCGCCCATTGAGCCTAACAAACACTTTTTGGCACTATTTACCTTCAGATCACGAAATTGACTAACAACACTCCCAAATGCTCTATAGCGCCCATTGAGCCTAACAAACACTTTTCGGCACTATTTACCTTCAGATCACAAAATGGACTTACAACACTCCCAAATGCTCTATAGCGCCCATTGAGCCTAACAAACACTTTTCGGCACTTTGTACCTTCAGATCACGAAATTGACTAACAACACTCCCAAATGCTCTATAGCGCCGATTGAGCCTAACAAACACTTTTCGGCACTTTTTACCTTCAGATCACGAAATTGACTAACAACACTCCCAAATGCGTTATAGCGCCCATTGAGCCTAACAAACACTTTTTGGCACTATTTAACCTTCAGATCACGAAATGGACTTACAACACTTCAAAATGGTCTATAACGCCCATTGAGCCTAACAAACACTTTTCGGCACTTTTTACCTACAGATCACGAAATTGACTTACAACACTCCCAAATGCTCTATAGCGCCCATTGAGCCTAACAAACACTTTTCGGCACTTTTTACCTTCAGATCACGAAATGGACTAACAACACTCCCAAATGCGTTATAGCGCCCATTGAGCCTAACAAACACTTTTTGGCACTATTTACCTTCAGATCACGAAATTGACTTACAACACTCCCAAATGGTCTATAGCGCCCATTGAGCCTAACAAACACTTTTTGGCACTATTTACCTTCAGATCACGAAATTGACTAAAAACACTCCCAAATGCTCTATAGCGCCCATTGAGCCTAACAAACACTTTTCGGCACTATTTACCTTCAGATCACGAAATTGACTTACAACACTCCAAAATGGTCTATAGCGCCCATTGAGCCTAAGAAACACTTTTCGGCACTTTTTACCTTCAGATCACGAAATTGACTAACAACACTCCCAAATGCTCAATAGCGCCCATTGAGCCTAAGAAACACTTTTCGGCACTTTTTACCTTCAGATCACGAAATTGACTAACAACACTCCCAAATGCTCTATAGCGGCCCATTGAGCCTAACAAACACTTTTCGGCACTATTTAACTTCAGATCACGAAATGGACTTACTACACTCCAAAATGGTCTATAGCGCCCATTGAGCCTAACAAACACTTTTCGGCACTATTTACCTTCAGAACACAAAATGGACTTACAAACACTCCAAAATGGTCTATAGCGCCCATTGAGCCTAACAAACACTTTTCGACACTTTTTACCTTCAGATCACGAAATGGACTAACAACACTCCCAAATGCTCTATAGCGCCCATTGAGCCTAACAAACATTTTTCGGCACTTTTTACCTTCAGATCACGAAATGGACTAAAAACACTCCCAAATGCTCTATAGCGCCCATTGAGCCTAACAAACACTTTTCGGCACTTTTTACCTTCAGATCACGAAATGGACTAACAACACTCCCAAATGCTCTATAGCGCCCATTGAGCTTAACAAACACTTTTCGGCACTTTTTAAGTTCAGATCACGAAATGGACTAACAACACTCCCAAATGCGTTATAGCGCCCATTGAGCCTAACAAACACTTTTTGGCACTATTTACCTTCAGATCACGAAATGGACTTCCAACACTCCCAAATGCTCTATAGCGCCCATTGAGCCTAACAAACATTTTTCGGCACTTTTTACCTTCAGATCACGAAATTGACTTACAACACTCCCAAATGGTCTATAGCGCCCATTGAGCCTAACAAACACTTTTTGGCACTATTTACCTTCAGATCACGAAATGGACTTACAACACTACAAAATGGTCTATAGCGCCCATTGAGAGTAAGAAACACTTTTCGGCACTATTTACCTTCAGATCACAAAATTGACTAAAAACACTCCCAAATGCTCTATAGCGCCCATTGAGCCTAACAAACACTTTTCGGCACTATTTACCTTCAGATCACGAAATTGACTAACAACACTCCCAAATGCTCTATAGCGCCCATTGAGCCTAACAAACACTTTTCGGCACTATTTACCTTTAGATCACAAAATGGACTTACAACACTCCCAAATGCTCTATAGCGCCCATTGAGCCTAACAAACACTTTTCGGCACTTTGTACCTTCAGATCACGAAATTGACTAACAACACTCCCAAATGCTCTATAGCGCCCATTGAGCCTAAGAAACACTTTTCGGCACTTTTGACCTTCAGATCACGAAATTGACTAACAACACTCCCAAATGGTCTATAGCGCCCATTGAGCATAACAAACACTTTTCGGCACTATTCACCGTCAGATCACGAAATGGACTTACTACACTCCAAAATGGTCTATAGCGCCCATTGAGCCTAACAAACACTTTTCGGCACTATTTACCTTCAGATCACGAAATGGACTTACAACACTTCAAAATGGTCTATAACGCCCATTGAGCCTAACAAACACTTTTCGGCACTTTTTACCTTCAGATCACGAAATGGACTAACAACACTCCCAAATGCTCTATAGCGCCGATTGAGCCTAACAAACACTTTTCGGCACTTTTTACCTTCAGATCACGAAATGGACTAACAACACTCCCAAATGCTCTATAGCGCCCATTGAGCCTAACAAACACTTTTGGGCACTTTTTATCTTCAGATCACGAAATTGACTAACAACACTCCCAAATGCGTTATAGCGCCCATTGAGCCTAACAAACACTTTTTGGCACTATTTAACCTTCAGATCACGAAATGGACTTCCAACACTCCCAAATGCTCTACATCGCCGATTGAGCCTAACAAACACTTTTCGGCACTTTTTACCTTCAGATCACGAAATGGACTAACAACACTCCCAAATGCTCTATAGCGCCCATTGAGCCTAACAAACACTTTTCGGCACTTTTTACCTTCAGATCACGAAATTGACTAACAACACTCCCAAATGCGTTATAGCGCCCATTGAGCCTAACAAACACTTTTTGGCACTATTTACCTTCAGATCACGAAATGGACTTACAAACACTCCAAAATGGTCTATAGCGCCCATTGAGCCTAACAAACACTTTTCGGCACTATTTACCTTCAGATCACGAAATGGACTTACAACACTTCAAAATGGTCTATAACGCCCATTGAGCCTAACAAACACTTTTCGGCACTTTTTACCTTCAGATCACGAAATGGACTAACAACACTCCCAAATGCTCTATAGCGCCGATTGAGCCTAACAAACACTTTTCGGCACTTTTTACCTTCAGATCACGAAATGGACTAACAACACTCCCAAATGCTCTATAGCGCCCATTGAGCCTAACAAACACTTTTCGGCACTTTTTACCTTCAGATCACGAAATTGACTAACAACACTCCCAAATGCGTTATAGCGCCCATTGAGCCTAACAAACACTTTTTGGCACTATTTACCTTCAGATCACGAAATGGACTTCCAACACTCCCAAATGCTCTACATCGCCGATTGAGCCTAACAAACACTTTTCGGCACTTTTTACCTTCAGATCACGAAATGGACTAACAACACTCCCAAATGCGTTATAGCGCCCATTGAGCCTAACAAACACTTTTTGGCACTATTTACCTTCAGATCACGAAATGGACTTACAAACACTCCAAAATGGTCTATAGCGCCCATTGAGCCTAACAAACACTTTTCGACACTTTTTACCTTCAGATCACGAAATGGACTAACAACACTCTCAAATGCTCTATAGCGCCCATTGAGCCTAACAAACACTTTTCGGCACTTTTTACCTTCAGATCACGAAATGGACTAAAAACACTCCCAAATGCTCTATAGCGCCCATTGAGCCTAACAAACACTTTTCGGCACTTTTTACCTTCAGATCACGAAATGGACTAACAATACTCCCAAATGCTCTATAGCGCCCATTGAGCTTAACAAACACTTTTCGGCACTTTTTAAGTTCAGATCACGAAATGGACTAACAACACTCCCAAATGCGTTATAGCGCCCATTGAGCCTAACAAACACTTTTTGGCACTATTTACCTTCAGATCACGAAATGGACTTCCAACACTCCCAAATGCTCTATAGCGCCCATTGAGCCTAACAAACATTTTTCGGCACTTTTTACCTTCAGATCACGAAATTGACTTACAACACTCCCAAATGGTCTATAGCGCCCATTGAGCCTAACAAACACTTTTCGGCACTATTTACCTTCAGATCACGAAATTGACTTACAACACTCCAAAATGGTCTATAGCGCCCATTGAGCCTAAGAAACACTTTTCGGCACTTTTTACCTTCAGATCACGAAATTGACTAACAACACTCCCAAATGCTCTATAGCGCCCATTGAGCCTAAGAAACACTTTTCGGCACTTTTTACCTTCAGATCACGAAATTGACTAACAACACTCCCAAATGCTCTATAGCGCCCATTGAGCCTAACAAACACTTTTCGGCACTATTTACCTTCAGATCACAAAATGGACTTACAACACTCCCAAATGCTCTATAGCGCCCATTGAGCCTAAGAAACACTTTTCGGCACTTTTTACCTTCAGATCACGAAATTGACTAACAACACTCCCAAATGCTCTATAGCGCCCATTGAGCCTAACAAACACTTTTCGGCACTATTTACCTTCAGATCACAAAATGGACTTACAACACTCCCAAATGCTCTATAGCGCCCATTGAGCCTAACAAACACTTTTCGGCACTTTTTACCTTCAGATCACGAAATGGACTAACAACACTCCCAAATGCTCTATAGCGCCCATTGAGCCTAACAAACACTTTTGGGCACTTTTTACCTTCAGATCACGAAATTGACTAACAACACTCCCAAATGCGTTATAGCGCCCATTGAGCCTAACAAACACTTTTTGGCACTATTTAACCTTCAGATCACGAAATGGACTTCCAACACTCCCAAATGCTCTACATCGCCGATTGAGCCTAACAAACACTTTTCGGCACTTTTTACCTTCAGATCACGAAATGGACTAACAACACTCCCAAATGCTCTATAGCGCCCTTTGAGCCTAACAAACACTTTTCGGCACTTTTTACCTTCAGATCACGAAATTGACTAACAACACTCCCAAATGCGTTATAGCGCCCATTGAGCCTAACAAACACTTTTTGGCACTATTTACCTTCAGATCACGAAATGGACTTACAAACACTCCAAAATGGTCTATAGCGCCCATTGAGCCTAACAAACACTTTTCGGCACTATTTACCTTCAGATCACGAAATGGACTTACAACACTTCAAAATGGTCTATAACGCCCATTGAGCCTAACAAACACTTTTCGGCACTTTTTACCTTCAGATCACGAAATGGACTAACAACACTCCCAAATGCTCTATAGCGCCGATTGAGCCTAACAAACACTTTTCGGCACTTTTTACCTTCAGATCACGAAATGGACTAACAACACTCCCAAATGCTCTATAGCGCCCATTGAGCCTAACAAACACTTTTCGGCACTTTTTACCTTCAGATCACGAAATTGACTAACAACACTCCCAAATGCGTTATAGCGCCCATTGAGCCTAACAAACACTTTTTGGCACTATTTACCATCAGATCACGAAATGGACTTCCAACACTCCCAAATGCTCTACATCGCCGATTTAGCCTAACAAACACTTTTCGGCACTTTTTACCTTCAGATCACGAAATTGACTAACAACACTCCCAAATGCGTTATAGCGCCCATTGAGCCTAACAAACACTTTTTGGCACTATTTACCTTCAGATCACGAAATGGACTTACAAACACTCAAAAATGGTCTATAGCGCCCATTGAGCCTAACAAACACTTTTCGACACTTTTTACCTTCAGATCACGAAATGGACTAACAACACTCCCAAATGCTCTATAGCGCCCATTGAGCCTAACAAACACTTTTCGGCACTTTTTACCTTCAGATCACGAAATGGACTAAAAACACTCCCAAATGGTCTATAGCGCCCATTGAGCCTAACAAACACTTTTCGGCACTTTTTACCTTCAGATCACGAAATGGACTAACAATACTCCCAAATGCTCTATAGCGCCCATTGAGCTTAACAAACACTTTTCGGCACTTTTTAAGTTCAGATCACGAAATGGACTAACAACACTCCCAAATGCGTTATAGCGCCCATTGAGCCTAACAAACACTTTTTGGCACTATTTACCTTCAGATCACGAAATGGACTTCCAACACTCCCAAATGCTCTATAGCGCCCATTGAGCCTAACAAACATTTTTCGGCACTTTTTACCTTCAGATCACGAAATTGACTTACAACACTCCCAAATGGTCTATAGCGCCCATTGAGCCTAACAAACACTTTTCGGCACTATTTACCTTCAGATCACGAAATTGACTTACAACACTCCAAAATGGTCTATAGCGCCCATTGAGCCTAAGAAACACTTTTCGGCACTTTTTACCTTCAGATCACGAAATTGACTAACAACACTCCCAAATGCTCTATAGCGCCCATTGAGCCTAAGAAACACTTTTCGGCACTTTTTACCTTCAGATCACGAAATTGACTAACAACACTCCCAAATGCTCTATAGCGCCCATTGAGCCTAACAAACACTTTTCGGCACTATTTACCTTCAGATCACAAAATGGACTTACAACACTCCCAAATGCTCTATAGCGCCCATTGAGCCTAACAAACACTTTTCGGCACTTTTTACCTTCAGATCACGAAATTGACTAACAACACTCCCAAATGCTCTATAGCGCCCATTGAGCCTAAGAAACACTTTTCGGCACTTTTTACCTTCAGATCACGAAATTGACTAACAACACTCCCAAATGGTCTATAGCGCCCATTGAGCATAACAAACACTTTTCGGCACTATTCACCGTCAGATCACGAAATGGACTTACTACACTCCAAAATGGTCTATAGCGCCCATTGAGCCTAACAAACACTTTTCGGCACTATTTACCTTCAGATCACGAAATGGACTTACAACACTCCCAAATGCTCTATAGCGCCCATTGAGCCTAACAAACACTTTTCGGCACTTTTTACCTTCAGATCACGAAATGGACTAAAAACACTCCCAAATGCTCTATAGCGCCCATTGAGCCTAACAAACACTTTTCGGCACTTTTTACCTTCAGATCACGAAATGGACTAACAACACTCCCAAATGCTCTATAGCGCCGATTGAGCCTAACAAACACTTTTCGGCACTTTTTACCTTCAGATCACGAAATGGACTAACAACACTCCCAAATGCTCTATAGCGCCCATTGAGCCTAACAAACACTTTTCGGCACTTTTTACCTTCAGATCACGAAATTGACTAACAACACTCCCAAATGCGTTATAGCGCCCATTGAGCCTAACAAACACTTTTTGGCACTATTTACCTTCAGATCACGAAATGGACTTACAAACACTCCAAAATGGTCTATAGCGCCCATTGAGCCTAACAAACACTTTTCGACACTTTTTACCTTCAGATCACGAAATGGACTAACAACACTCCCAAATGCTCTATAGCGCCCATTGAGCCTAACAAACACTTTTCGGCACTTTTTACCTTCAGATCACGAAATGGACTAAAAACACTCCCAAATGCTCTATAGCGCCCATTGAGCCTAACAAACACTTTTCGGCACTTTTTACCTTCAGATCACGAAATGGACTAACAATACTCCCAAATGCTCTATAGCGCCCATTGAGCTTAACAAACACTTTTCGGCACTTTTTAAGTTCAGATCACGAAATGGACTAACAACACTCCCAAATGCGTTATAGCGCCCATTGAGCCTAACAAACACTTTTTGGCACTATTTACCTTCAGATCACGAAATGGACTTCCAACACTCCCAAATGCTCTATAGCGCCCATTGAGCCTAAGAAACACTTTTCGGCACTTTTTACCTTCAGATCACGAAATTGACTAACAACACTCCCAAATGCTCTATAGCGCCCATTGAGCCTAACAAACACTTTTCGGCACTATTTACCTTCAGATCACAAAATGGACTTACAACACTCCCAAATGCTCTATAGCGCCCATTGAGCCTAACAAACACTTTTCGGCACTTTTTACCTTCAGATCACGAAATTGACTAACAACACTCCCAAATGCTCTATAGCGCCCATTGAGCCTAAGAAACACTTTTCGGCACTTTTTACCTTCAGATCACGAAATTGACTAACAACACTCCCAAATGGTCTATAGCGCCCATTGAGCATAACAAACACTTTTCGGCACTATTCACCGTCAGATCACGAAATGGACTTACTACACTCCAAAATGGTCTATAGCGCCCATTGAGCCTAACAAACACTTTTCGGCACTATTTACCTTCAGATCACGAAATGGACTTACAACACTTCAAAATGGTCTATAACGCCCATTGAGCCTAACAAACACTTTTCGGCACTTTTTACCTTCAGATCACGAAATGGACTAACAACACTCCCAAATGCTCTATAGCGCCGATTGAGCCTAACAAACACTTTTCGGCACTTTTTACCCTGCCAACACGACGAAATGGAACTTCCCAACTCTCCAACCACTCAAAAATCTCCCAAGCAAGAACCTAACAAACACTTTTCGGCACTTTTTACCTTCAGATCACGAAAATTGACTAACAACACTCCAAAATGCGTTATAGCGCCCATTGAGCCTAACAAACACTTTTTGGCACTATTTACCTTCAGATCACGAAATGGACTTCCAACACTCCCAAATGCTCTACATCGCCGATTGAGCCTAACAAACACTTTTCGGCACTTTTTACCTTCAGATCACGAAATGGACTAACAACACTCCCAAATGCTCTATAGCGCCCATTGAGCCTAACAAACACTTTTCGGCACTTTTTACCTTCAGATCTCGAAATTGACTAACAACACTCCCAAATGCGTTATAGCGCCCATTGAGCCTAACAAACACTTTTTGGCACTTTTTACCTTCAGATCACGAAATGGACTAACAACACTCCCAAATGCTCTATAGCGCCCATTGAGCCTAAGAAACACTTTTCGGCACTTTTTACCTTCAGATCACGAAATTGACTAACAACACTCCCAAATGCTCTATAGCGCCCATTGAGCCTAACAAACACTTTTCGGCACTATTTACCTTCAGATCACAAAATGGACTTACAACACTCCCAAATGCTCTATAGCGCCCATTGAGCCTAACAAACACTTTTCGGCACTTTTTACCTTCAGATCACGAAATGGACTAACAACACTCCCAAATGCTCTATAGCGCCCATTGAGCCTAACAAACACTTTTGGGCACTTTTTACCTTCAGATCACGAAATTGACTAACAACACTCCCAAATGCGTTATAGCGCCCATTGAGCCTAACAAACACTTTTTGGCACTATTTAACCTTCAGATCACGAAATGGACTTCCAACACTCCCAAATGCTCTACATCGCCGATTGAGCCTAACAAACACTTTTCGGCACTTTTTACCTTCAATGGACTAACAACACTCCCAAATGCTCTATAGCGCCCTTTGAGCCTAACAAACACTTTTCGGCACTTTTTACCTTCAGATCACGAAATTGACTAACAACACTCCCAAATGCGTTATAGCGCCCATTGAGCCTAACAAACACTTTTTGGCACTATTTACCTTCAGATCACGAAATGGACTTACAAACACTCCAAAATGGTCTATAGCGCCCATTGAGCCTAACAAACACTTTTCGGCACTATTTACCTTCAGATCACGAAATGGACTTACAACACTTCCAAATGGTCTATAACGCCCATTGAGCCTAACAAACACTTTTCGGCACTTTTTACCTTCAGATCACGAAATGGACTAACAACACTCCCAAATGCTCTATAGCGCCGATTGAGCCTAACAAACACTTTTCGGCACTTTTTACCTTCAGATCACGAAATGGACTAACAACACTCCCAAATGCTCAAAAGCGCCCATTGAGCCTAACAAACACTTTTCGGCACTTTTTACCTTCAGATCACGAAATTGACTAACAACACTCCAAATGCGTTATTGCGCCCATTGAGCCTAACAAACACTTTTTGGCACTATTTACCTTCAGATCACGAAATGGACTTCCAACACTCCCAAATGCTCTACATCGCCGATTGAGCCTAACAAACACTTTTCGGCACTTTTTAACCTTCAGATCACGAAATTGACTAACAACACTCCCAAATGCGTTATAGCGCCCATTGAGCCTAACAAACACTTTTTGGCACTATTTACCTTCAGATCACGAAATGGACTTACAAACACTCAAAAATGGTCTATAGCGCCCATTGAGCCTAACAAACACTTTTCGACACTTTTTACCTTCAGATCACGAAATGGACTAACAACACTCCCAAATGCTCTATAGCGCCCATTGAGCCTAACAAACACTTTTCGGCACTTTTTACCTTCAGATCACGAAATGGACTAAAAACACTCCCAAATGCTCTATAGCGCCCATTGAGCCTAACAAACACTTTTCGGCACTTTTTACCTTCAGATCACGAAATGGACTAACAATACTCCCAAATGCTCTATAGCGCCCATTGAGCTTAACAAACACTTTTCGGCACTTTTTAAGTTCAGATCACGAAATGGACTAACAACACTCCCAAATGCGTTATAGCGCCCATTGAGCCTAACAAACACTTTTTGGCACTATTTACCTTCAGATCACGAAATGGACTTCCAACACTCCCAAATGCTCTATAGCGCCCATTGAGCCTAACAAACACTTTTTGGCACTATTTAACCTTCAGATCACGAAATGGACTTCCAACACTCCCAAATGCTCTACATCGCCGATTGAGCCTAACAAACACTTTTCGGCACTTTTTACCTTCAGATCACGAAATGGACTAACAACACTCCCAAATGCTCTATAGCGCCCTTTGAGCCTAACAAACACTTTTCGGCACTTTTTACCTTCAGATCACGAAATTGACTAACAACACTCCCAAATGCGTTATAGCGCCCATTGAGCCTAACAAACACTTTTTGGCACTATTTACCTTCAGATCACGAAATGGACTTACAAACACTCCAAAATGGTCTATAGCGCCCATTGAGCCTAACAAACACTTTTCGGCACTATTTACCTTCAGATCACGAAATGGACTTACAACACTTCCAAATGGTCTATAACGCCCATTGAGCCTAACAAACACTTTTCGGCACTTTTTACCTTCAGATCACGAAATGGACTAACAACACTCCCAAATGCTCTATAGCGCCGATTGAGCCTAACAAACACTTTTCGGCACTTTTTACCTTCAGATCACGAAATGGACTAACAACACTCCCAAATGCTCAAAAGCGCCCATTGAGCCTAACAAACACTTTTCGGCACTTTTTACCTTCAGATCACGAAATTGACTAACAACACTCCCAAATGCGTTATTGCGCCCATTGAGCCTAACAAACACTTTTTGGCACTATTTACCTTCAGATCACGAAATGGACTTCCAACACTCCCAAATGCTCTACATCGCCGATTGAGCCTAACAAACACTTTTCCGGCACTTTTTACCTTCAGATCACGAAATTGACTAACAACACTCCCAAATGCGTTATAGCGCCCATTGAGCCTAACAAACACTTTTTGGCACTATTTACCTTCAGATCACGAAATGGACTTACAAAACACTCAAAAAATGGTCTATAGCGCCCATTGAGCCTAACAAACACTTTTCGACACTTTTTACCTTCAGATCACGAAATGGACTAACAACACTCCCAAATGCTCTATAGCGCCCATTGAGCCTAACAAACACTTTTCGGCACTTTTTACCTTCAGATCACGAAATGGACTAAAAACACTCCCAAATGCTCTATAGCGCCCATTGAGCCTAACAAACACTTTTCGGCACTTTTTACCTTCAGATCACGAAATGGACTAACAATACTCCCAAATGCTCTATAGCGCCCATTGAGCTTAACAAACACTTTTCGGCACTTTTTAAGTTCAGATCACGAAATGGACTAACAACACTCCCAAATGCGTTATAGCGCCCATTGAGCCTAACAAACACTTTTTGGCACTATTTACCTTCAGATCACGAAATGGACTTCCAACACTCCCAAATGCTCTATAGCGCCCATTGAGCCTAACAAACATTTTTCGGCACTTTTTACCTTCAGATCACGAAATTGACTTACAACACTCCCAAATGGTCTATAGCGCCCATTGAGCCTAACAAACACTTTTCGGCACTATTTACCTTCAGATCACGAAATTGACTTACAACACTCCAAAATGGTCTATAGCGCCCATTGAGCCTAAGAAACACTTTTCGGCACTTTTTACCTTCAGATCACGAAATTGACTAACAACACTCCCAAATGCTCTATAGCGCCCATTGAGCCTAAGAAACACTTTTCGGCACTTTTTACCTTCAGATCACGAAATTGACTAACAACACTCCCAAATGCTCTATAGCGCCCATTGAGCCTAACAAACACTTTTCGGCACTATTTACCTTTAGATCACAAAATGGACTTACAACACTCCCAAATGCTCTATAGCGCCCATTGAGCCTAACAAACACTTTTCGGCACTTTTTACCTTCAGATCACGAAATTGACTAACAACACTCCCAAATGGTCTATAGCGCCCATTGAGCATAACAAACACTTTTCGGCACTATTCACCGTCAGATCACGAAATGGACTTACTACACTCCAAAATGGTCTATAGCGCCCATTGAGCCTAACAAACACTTTTCGGCACTATTTACCTTCAGATCACGAAATGGACTTACAACACTCCCAAATGCTCTATAGCGCCCATTGAGCCTAACAAACACTTTTCGGCACTTTTTACCTTCAGATCACGAAATGGACTAAAAACACTCCCAAATGCTCTATAGCGCCCATTGAGCCTAACAAACACTTTTCGGCACTTTTTACCTTCAGATCACGAAATGGACTAACAACACTCCCAAATGCTCTATAGCGCCGATTGAGCCTAACAAACACTTTTCGGCACTTTTTACCTTCAGATCACGAAATGGACTAACAACACTCCCAAATGCTCTATAGCGCCCATTGAGCCTAACAAACACTTTTCGGCACTTTTTACCTTCAGATCACGAAATTGACTAACAACACTCCCAAATGCGTTATAGCGCCCATTGAGCCTAACAAACACTTTTTGGCACTATTTACCTTCAGATCACGAAATGGACTTACAAACACTCCAAAATGGTCTATAGCGCCCATTGAGCCTAACAAACACTTTTCGACACTTTTTACCTTCAGATCACGAAATGGACTAACAACACTCCCAAATGCTCTATAGCGCCCATTGAGCCTAACAAACACTTTTCGGCACTTTTTACCTTCAGATCACGAAATGGACTAAAAACACTCCCAAATGCTCTATAGCGCCCATTGAGCCTAACAAACACTTTTCGGCACTTTTTACCTTCAGATCACGAAATGGACTAACAATACTCCCAAATGCTCTATAGCGCCCATTGAGCTTAACAAACACTTTTCGGCACTTTATAAGTTCAGATCACGAAATGGACTAACAACACTCCCAAATGCGTTATAGCGCCCATTGAGCCTAACAAACACTTTTTGGCACTATTTACCTTCAGATCACGAAATCGACTTCCAACACTCCCAAATGCTCTATAGCGCCCATTGAGCCTAAGAAACACTTTTCGGCACTTTTTACCTTCAGATCACGAAATTGACTAACAACACTCCCAAATGCTCTATAGCGCCCATTGAGCCTAACAAACACTTTTCGGCACTATTTACCTTCAGATCACAAAATGGACTTACAACACTCCCAAATGCTCTATAGCGCCCATTGAGCCTAACAAACACTTTTCGGCACTTTTTACCTTCAGATCACGAAATTGACTAACAACACTCCCAAATGCTCTATAGCGCCCATTGAGCCTAAGAAACACTTTTCGGCACTTTTTACCTTCAGATCACGAAATTGACTAACAACACTCCCAAATGGTCTATAGCGCCCATTGAGCATAACAAACACTTTTCGGCACTATTCACCGTCAGATCACGAAATGGACTTACTACACTCCAAAATGGTCTATAGCGCCCATTGAGCCTAACAAACACTTTTCGGCACTATTTACCTTCAGATCACGAAATGGACTTACAACACTTCAAAATGGTCTATAACGCCCATTGAGCCTAACAAACACTTTTCGGCACTTTTTACCTTCAGATCACGAAATGGACTAACAACACTCCCAAATGCTCTATAGCGTCGATTGAGCCTAACAAACACTTTTCGGCACTTTTTACCTTCAGATCACGAAATGGACTAACAACACTCCCAAATGCTCTATAGCGCCCATTGAGCCTAACAAACACTTTTCGGCACTTTTTACCTTCAGATCACGAAATTGACTAACAACACTCCAAAATGCGTTATAGCGCCCATTGAGCCTAACAAACACTTTTTGGCACTATTACCTTCAGATCACGAAATGGACTTCCAACACTCCCAAATGCTCTACATCGCCGATTGAGCCTAACAAACACTTTTCGGCACTTTTTACCTTCAGATCACGAAATGGACTAACAACACTCCCAAATGCTCTATAGCGCCCATTGAGCCTAACAAACACTTTTCGGCACTTTTTACCTTCAGATCACGAAATTGACTAACAACACTCCCAAATGCGTTATAGCGCCCATTGAGCCTAACAAACACTTTTTGGCACTATTTACCTTCAGATCACGAAATGGACTTACAAACACTCCAAAATGGTCTATAGCGCCCATTGAGCCTAACAAACACTTTTCGGCACTTTTTACCTTCAGATCACGAAATGGACTAACAACACTCCCAAATGCTCTATAGCGCCCATTGAGCTTAACAAACACTTTTCGGCACTTTTTAAGTTCAGATCACGAAATGGACTTACTACACTCCAAAATGGTCTATAGCGCCCATTGAGCCTAACAAACACTTTTCGGCACTATTTACCTTTAGATCACGAAATGGACTTACAACACTTCAAAATGGTCTATAACGCCCATTGAGCCTAACAAACACTTTTTGGCACTTTTTACCTTCAGATCACGAAATGGACTAACAACACTCCCAAATGCTCTATAGCGCCCATTGAGCCTAACAAACACTTTTCGGCACTTTTTACCTTCAGATCACGAAATTGACTAACAACACTCCAAAATGCGTTATAGCGCCCATTGAGCCTAACAAACACTTTTTGGCACTTTTTACCTTCAGATCACGAAATGGACTTACAAACACTCCAAAATGGTCTATAGCGCCCATTGAGCCTAACAAACACTTTTCGACACTTTTTACCTTCAGATCACGAAATGGACTAACAACACTCCCAAATGCTCTATAGCGCCCATTGAGCCTAACAAACACTTTTTGGCACTTTTTACCTTCAGATCACGAAATGGACTAACAACACTCCCAAATGCTCTATAGCGCCCATTGAGCCTAACAAACACTTTTCGGCACTTTTTACCTTCAGATCACGAAATTGACTAACAACACTCCAAAATGCGTTATAGCGCCCATTGAGCCTAACAAACACTTTTTGGCACTATTTACCTTCAGATCACGAAATGGACTTCCAACACTCCCAAATGCTCTACATCGCCGATTGAGCCTAACAAACACTTTTCGGCACTTTTTACCTTCAGATCACGAAATGGACTAACAACACTCCCAAATGCGTTATAGCGCCCATTGAGCCTAACAAACACTTTTTGGCACTATTTACCTTCAGATCACGAAATGGACTTACAAACACTCCAAAATGGTCTATAGCGCCCATTGAGCATAACAAACACTTTTCGGCACTATTCACCGTCAGATCACGAAATGGACTTACTACACTCCAAAATGGTCTATAGCGCCCATTGAGCCTAACAAACACTTTTCGGCACTATTTACCTTCAGATCACGAAATGGACTTACAACACTTCAAAATGGTCTATAACGCCGATTGAGCCTAACAAACACTTTTCGGCACTTTTTACCTTCAGATCACGAAATGGACTAACAACACTCCCAAATGCTCTATAGCGCCCATTGAGCCTAACAAACACTTTTCGGCACTTTTTACCTTCAGATCACGAAATTGACTAACAACACTCCAAAATGCGTTATAGCGCCCATTGAGCCTAACAAACACTTTTTGGCACTATTTACCTTCAGATCACGAAATGGACTTCCAACACTCCCAAATGCTCTACATCGCCGATTGAGCCTAACAAACACTTTTCGGCACTTTTTACCTTCAGATCACGAAATGGACTAACAACACTCCCAAATGTTCTATAGCGCCCATTGAGCCTAACAAACACTTTTCGGCACTTTTTACCTTCAGATCACGAAATTGACTAACAACACTCCCAAATGCGTTATAGCGCCCATTGAGCCTAACAAACACTTGTTGGCACTATTTACCTTCAGATCACGAAATGGACTTACAAACACTCCAAAATGGTCTATAGCGCCCATTGAGCCTAACAAACACTTTTCGACACTTTTTACCTTCAGATCACGAAATGGACTAACAACACTCCCAAATGCTCTATAGCGCCCATTGAGCCTAACAAACCCTTTTCGGCACTTTTTACCTTCAGATCACGAAATGGACTAAAAACACTCCCAAATGCTCTATAGCGCCCATTGAGCCTAACAAACACTTTTCGGCACTTTTTACCTTCAGATCACGAAATGGACTAACAACACTCCCAAATGCTCTATAGCGCCCATTGAGCTTAACAAACACTTTTCGGCACTTTTTAAGTTCAGATCACGAAATGGACTTACTACACTCCAAAATGGTCTATAGCGCCCATTGAGCCTAACAAACACTTTTCGGCACTATTTACCTTCAGATCACGAAATGGACTTACAACACTTCAAAATGGTCTATAACGCCCATTGAGCCTAACAAACACTTTTTGGCACTTTTTACCTTCAGATCACGAAATGGACTAACAACACTCCCAAATGCTCTATAGCGCCCATTGAGCCTAACAAACACTTTTCGGCACTTTTTACCTTCAGATCACGAAATTGACTAACAACACTCCAAAATGCGTTATAGCGCCCATTGAGCCTAACAAACACTTTTTGGCACTTTTTACCTTCAGATCACGAAATGGACTTACAAACACTCCAAAATGGTCTATAGCGCCCATTGAGCCTAACAAACACTTTTCGACACTTTTTACCTTCAGATCACGAAATGGACTAACAACACTCCCAAATGCTCTATAGCGCCCATTGAGCCTAACAAACACTTTTTGGCACTTTTTACCTTCAGATCACGAAATGGACTAACAACACTCCCAAATGCTCTATAGCGCCCATTGAGCCTAACAAACACTTTTCGGCACTTTTTACCTTCAGATCACGAAATTGACTAACAACACTCCAAAATGCGTTATAGCGCCCATTGAGCCTAACAAACACTTTTTGGCACTATTTACCTTCAGATCACGAAATGGACTTCCAACACTCCCAAATGCTCTACATCGCCGATTGAGCCTAACAAACACTTTTCGGCACTTTTTACCTTCAGATCACGAAATGGACTAACAACACTCCCAAATGCTCTATAGCGCCCATTGAGCCTAACAAACACTTTTCGGCACTTTTTACCTTCAGATCACGAAATTGACTAACAACACTCCCAAATGCGTTATAGCGCCCATTGAGCCTAACAAACACTTGTTGGCACTATTTACCTTCAGATCACGAAATGGACTTACAAACACTCCAAAATGGTCTATAGCGCCCATTGAGCCTAACAAACACTTTTCGACACTTTTTACCTTCAGATCACGAAATGGACTAACAACACTCCCAAATGCTCTATAGCGCCCATTGAGCCTAACAAACACTTTTCGGCACTTTTTACCTTCAGATCACGAAATGGACTAAAAACACTCCCAAATGCTCTATAGCGCCCATTGAGCCTAACAAACACTTTTCGGCACTTTTTACCTTCAGATCACGAAATGGACTAACAACACTCCCAAATGCTCTATAGCGCCCATTGAGCTTAACAAACACTTTTCGGCACTTTTTAAGTTCAGATCACGAAATGGACTTACTACACTCCAAAATGGTCTATAGCGCCCATTGAGCCTAACAAACACTTTTCGGCACTATTTACCTTCAGATCACGAAATGGACTTACAACACTTCAAAATGGTCTATAACGCCCATTGAGCCTAACAAACACTTTTTGGCACTTTTTACCTTCAGATCACGAAATGGACTAACAACACTCCCAAATGCTCTATAGCGCCCATTGAGCCTAACAAACACTTTTCGGCACTTTTTACCTTCAGATCACGAAATTGACTAACAACACTCCAAAATGCGTTATAGCGCCCATTGAGCCTAACAAACACTTTTTGGCACTTTTTACCTTCAGATCACGAAATGGACTTACAAACACTCCAAAATGGTCTATAGCGCCCATTGAGCCTAACAAACACTTTTCGACACTTTTTACCTTCAGATCACGAAATGGACTAACAACACTCCCGAATGCTCTATAGCGCCCATTGAGCCTAACTAACACTTTTTGGCACTTTTTACCTTCAGATCACGAAATGGACTAACAACACTCCCAAATGCTCTATAGCGCCCATTGAGCCTAACAAACACTTTTCGGCACTTTTTACCTTCAGATCACGAAATTGACTAACAACACTCCAAAATGCGTTATAGCGCCCATTGAGCCTAACAAACACTTTTTGGCACTATTTACCTTCAGATCACGAAATGGACTTCCAACACTCCCAAATGCTCTACATCGCCGATTGAGCCTAACAAACACTTTTCGGCACTTTTTACCTTCAGATCACGAAATGGACTAACAACACTCCCAAATGCTCTATAGCGCCCATTGAGCCTAACAAACACTTTTCGGCACTTTTTACCTTCAGATCACGAAATTGACTAACAACACTCCCAAATGCGTTATAGCGCCCATTGAGCCTAACAAACACTTTTTGGCACTATTTACCTTCAGATCACGAAATGGACTTACAAACACTCCAAAATGGTCTATAGCGCCCATTGAGCCTAACAAACACTTTTCGACACTTTTTACCTTCAGATCACGAAATGGACTAACAACACTCCCAAATGCTCTATAGCGCCCATTGAGCCTAACAAACACTTTTCGGCACTTTTTACCTTCAGATCACGAAATGGACTAAAAACACTCCCAAATGCTCTATAGCGCCCATTGAGCCTAACAAACACTTTTCGGCACTTTTTACCTTCAGATCACGAAATGGACTAACAACACTCCCAAATGCTCTATAGCGCCCATTGAGCTTAACAAACACTTTTCGGCACTTTTTAAGTTCAGATCACGAAATGGACTAACAACACTCCCAAATGCGTTATAGCGCCCATTGAGCCTAACAAACACTTTTTGGCACTATTTACCTTCAGATCACGAAATTGACTAACAACACTCCCAAATGCTCTATAGCGCCCATTGAGCCTAACAAACACTTTTCGGCACTATTTACCTTCAGATCACAAAATGGACTTACAACACTCCCAAATGCTCTATAGCGCCCATTGAGCCTAACAAACACTTTTCGGCACTTTGTACCTTCAGATCACGAAATTGACTAACAACACTCCCAAATGCTCTATAGCGCCCATTGAGCCTAAGAAACACTTTTCGGCACTTTTGACCTTCAGATCACGAAATTGACTAACAACACTCCCAAATGGTCTATAGCGCCCATTGAGCATAACAAACACTTTTCGGCACTATTCACCGTCAGATCACGAAATGGACTTACTACACTCCAAAATGGTCTATAGCGCCCATTGAGCCTAACAAACACTTTTCGGCACTATTTACCTTCAGATCACGAAATGGACTTACAACACTTCAAAATGGTCTATAACGCCCATTGAGCCTAACAAACACTTTTCGGCACTTTTTACCTTCAGATCACGAAATGGACTAACAACACTCCCAAATGCTCTATAGCGCCGATTGAGCCTAACAAACACTTTTCGGCACTTTTTACCTTCAGATCACGAAATGGACTAACAACACTCCCAAATGCTCTATAGCGCCCATTGAGCCTAACAAACACTTTTCGGCACTTTTTACCTTCAGATCACGAAATTGACTAACAACACTCCCAAATGCGTTATAGCGCCCATTGAGCCTAACAAACACTTTTTGGCACTATTTAACCTTCAGATCACGAAATGGACTTACAACACTTCAAAATGGTCTATAACGCCCATTGAGCCTAACAAACACTTTTCGGCACTTTTTACCTTCAGATCACGAAATGGACTAACAACACTCCCAAATGCTCTATAGCGCCGATTGAGCCTAACAAACACTTTTCGGCACTTTTTACCTTCAGATCACGAAATGGACTAACAACACTCCCAAATGCTCTATAGCGCCCATTGAGCCTAACAAACACTTTTCGGCACTTTTTACCTTCAGATCACGAAATTGACTAACAACACTCCAAAATGCGTTATAGCGCCCATTGAGCCTAACAAACACTTTTTGGCACTATTTACCTTCAGATCACGAAATGGACTTCCAACACTCCCAAATGCTCTACATCGCCGATTGAGCCTAACAAACACTTTTCGGCACTTTTTACCTTCAGATCACGAAATGGACTAACAACACTCCCAAATGCTCTATAGCGCCCATTGAGCCTAACAAACACTTTTCGGCACTTTTTACCTTCAGATCACGAAATTGACTAACAACACTCCCAAATGCTCTATAGCGCCCATTGAGCTTAACAAACACTTTTCGGCACTTTTTAAGTTCAGATCACGAAATGGACTTACTACACTCCAAAATGGTCTATAGCGCCCATTGAGCCTAACAAACACTTTTCGGCACTATTTACCTTCAGATCACGAAATGGACTTACAACACTTCAAAATGGTCTATAACGCCCATTGAGCCTAACAAACACTTTTTGGCACTTTTTACCTTCAGATCACGAAATGGACTAACAACACTCCCAAATGCTCTATAGCGCCCATTGAGCCTAACAAACACTTTTCGGCACTTTTTACCTTCAGATCACGAAATTGACTAACAACACTCCAAAATGCGTTATAGCGCCCATTGAGCCTAACAAACACTTTTTGGCACTTTTTACCTTCAGATCACGAAATGGACTTACAAACACTCCAAAATGGTCTATAGCGCCCATTGAGCCTAACAAACACTTTTCGACACTTTTTACCTTCAGATCACGAAATGGACTAACAACACTCCCAAATGCTCTATAGCGCCCATTGAGCCTAACAAACACTTTTTGGCACTTTTTACCTTCAGATCACGAAATGGACTAACAACACTCCCAAATGCTCTATAGCGCCCATTGAGCCTAACAAACACTTTTCGGCACTTTTTACCTTCAGATCACGAAATTGACTAACAACACTCCAAAATGCGTTATAGCGCCCATTGAGCCTAACAAACACTTTTTGGCACTATTTACCTTCAGATCACGAAATGGACTTCCAACACTCCCAAATGCTCTACATCGCCGATTGAGCCTAACAAACACTTTTCGGCACTTTTTACCTTCAGATCACGAAATTGACTAACAACACTCCCAAATGCGTTATAGCGCCCATTGAGCCTAACAAACACTTTTTGGCACTATTTACCTTCAGATCACGAAATGGACTTACAAACACTCCAAAATGGTCTATAGCGCCCATTGAGCCTAACAAACACTTTTCGACACTTTTTACCTTCAGATCACGAAATGGACTAACAACACTCCCAAATGCTCTATAGCGCCCATTGAGCCTAACAAACACTTTTCGGCACTTTTTACCTTCAGATCACGAAATGGACTAAAAACACTCCCAAATGCTCTATAGCGCCCATTGAGCCTAACAAACACTTTTCGGCACTTTTTACCTTCAGATCACGAAATGGACTAACAACACTCCCAAATGCTCTATAGCGCCCATTGAGCTTAACAAACACTTTTCGGCACTTTTTAAGTTCAGATCACGAAATGGACTAACAACACTCCCAAATGCGTTATAGCGCCCATTGAGCCTAACAAACACTTTTTGGCACTATTTACCTTCAGATCACGAAATTGACTAACAACACTCCCAAATGCTCTATAGCGCCCATTGAGCCTAACAAACACTTTTCGGCACTATTTACCTTCAGATCACAAAATGGACTTACAACACTCCCAAATGCTCTATAGCGCCCATTGAGCCTAACAAACACTTTTCGGCACTTTGTACCTTCAGATCACGAAATTGACTAACAACACTCCCAAATGCTCTATAGCGCCCATTGAGCCTAAGAAACACTTTTCGGCACTTTTGACCTTCGATCACGAAATTGACTAACAACACTCCCAAATGGTCTATAGCGCCCATTGAGCATAACAAACACTTTTCGGCACTATTCACCGTCAGATCACGAAATGGACTTACTACACTCCAAAATGGTCTATAGCGCCCATTGAGCCTAACAAACACTTTTCGGCACTATTTACCTTCAGATCACGAAATGGACTTACAACACTTCAAAATGGTCTATAACGCCCATTGAGCCTAACAAATACTTTTCGGCACTTTTTACCTTCAGATCACGAAATGGACTAACAACACTCCCAAATGCTCTATAGCGCCGATTGAGCCTAACAAACACTTTTCGGCACTTTTTACCTTCAGATCACGAAATGGACTAACAACACTCCCAAATGCTCTATAGCGCCCATTGAGCCTAACAAACACTTTTCGGCACTTTTTACCTTCAGATCACGAAATTGACTAACAACACTCCCAAATGCGTTATAGCGCCCATTGAGCCTAACAAACACTTTTTGGCACTATTTAACCTTCAGATCACGAAATGGACTTCCAACACTCCCAAATGCTCTACATCGCCGATTGAGCCTAACAAACACTTTTCGGCACTTTTTACCTTCAGATCACGAAATGGACTAACAACACTCCCAAATGCTCTATAGCGCCCATTGAGCCTAACAAACACTTTTCGGCACTTTTTACCTTCAGATCACGAAATTGACTAACAACACTCCCAAATGCGTTATAGCGCCCATTGAGCCTAACAAACACTTTTTGGCACTATTTACCTTCAGATCACGAAATGGACTTACAAACACTCCAAAATGGTCTATAGCGCCCATTGAGCCTAACAAACACTTTTCGGCACTATTTACCTTCAGATCACGAAATGGACTTACAACACTTCAAAATGGTCTATAACGCCCATTGAGCCTAACAAACACTTTTCGGCACTTTTTACCTTCAGATCACGAAATGGACTAACAACACTCCCAAATGCTCTATAGCGCCGATTGAGCCTAACAAACACTTTTCGGCACTTTTTACCTTCAGATCACGAAATGGACTAACAACACTCCCAAATGCTCTATAGCGCCCATTGAGCCTAACAAACACTTTTCGGCACTTTTTACCTTAAGATCACGAAATTGACTAACAACACTCCCAAATGCGTTATAGCGCCCATTGAGCCTAACAAACACTTTTTGGCACTATTTACCTTCAGATCACGAAATGGACTTCCAACACTCCCAAATGCTCTACATCGCCGATTGAGCCTAACAAACACTTTTCGGCACTTTTTACCTTCAGATCACGAAATGGACTAACAACACTCCCAAATGCTCTATAGCGCCCATTGAGCCTAACAAACACTTTTCGGCACTTTTTACCTTCAGATCACGAAATTGACTAACAACACTTTATGCGTTATAGCGCCCATTGAGCCTAACAAACACTTTTTGGCACTATTTACCTTCAGATCCCGAAATGGACTTACAAACACTCCAAAATGGTCTATAGCGCCCATTGAGCCTAACAAACACTTTTCGACACTTTTTACCTTCAGATCACGAAATGGACTAACAACACTCCCAAATGCTCTTTAGCGCCCATTGAGCCTAACAAACACTTTTCGGCACTTTTTACCTTCAGATCACGAAATGGACTAAAAACACTCCCAAATGCTCTATAGCGCCCATTGAGCCTAACAAACACTTTTCGGCACTTTTTACCTTCAGATCACGAAATGGACTAACAATACTCCCAAATGCTCTATAGCGCCCATTGAGCTTAACAAACACTTTTCGGCACTTTTTAAGTTCAGATCACGAAATGGCCTAACAACACTCCCAAATGCGTTATAGCGCCCATTGAGCCTAACAAACACTTTTTGGCACTATTTACCTTCAGATCACGAAATGGACTTCCAACACTCCCAAATGCTCTATAGCGCCCATTGAGCCTAACAAACATTTTTCGGCACTTTTTACCTTCAGATCACGAAATTGACTTACAACACTCCCAAATGGTCTATAGCGCCCATTGAGCCTAACAAACACTTTTTGGCACTATTTACCTTCAGATCACGAAATGGACTTACAACACTACAAAATGGTCTATAGCGCCCATTGAGAGTAAGAAACACTTTTCGGCACTATTTACCTTCAGATCAAGAAATTGACTAAAAACACTCCCAAATGCTCTATAGCGCCCATTGAGCCTAACAAACACTTTTCGGCACTTTTTACCTTCAGATCACGAAATGGACTAACAACACTCCCAAATGCTCTATAGCGCCCATTGAGCTTAACAAACACTTTTCGGCACTTTTTAAGTTCAGATCACGAAATGGACTAACAACACTCCCAAATGCGTTATAGCGCCCATTGAGCCTAACAAACACTTTTTGGCACTATTTACCTTCAGATCACGAAATTGACTAACAACACTCCCAAATGCTCTATAGCGCCCATTGAGCCTAACAAACACTTTTCGGCACTTTGTACCTTCAGATCACGAAATTGACTAACAACACTCCCAAATGCTCTATAGCGCCCATTGAGCCTAAGAAACACTTTTCGGCACTTTTGACCTTCAGATCACGAAATTGACTAACAACACTCCCAAATGGTCTATAGCGCCCATTGAGCATAACAAACACTTTTCGGCACTATTCACCGTCAGATCACGAAATGGACTTACTACACTCCAAAATGGTCTATAGCGCCCATTGAGCCTAAAAAACACTTTTCGGCACTATTTACCTTCAGATCACGAAATGGACTTACAACACTTCAAAATGGTCTATAACGCCCATTGAGCCTAACAAACACTTTTCGGCACTTTTTACCTTCAGATCACGAAATGGACTAACAACACTCCCAAATGCTCTATAGCGCCGATTGAGCCTAACAAACACTTTTCGGCACTTTTTACCTTCAGATCACGAAATGGACTAACAACACTCCCAAATGCTCTATAGCGCCCATTGAGCCTAACAAACACTTTTCGGCACTTTTTACCTTCAGATCACGAAATTGACTAACAACACTCCCAAATGCGTTATAGCGCCCATTGAGCCTAACAAACACTTTTTGGCACTATTTAACCTTCAGATCACGAAATGGACTTACAACACTTCCAAAATGGTCTATAACGCCCATTGAGCCTAACAAACACTTTTCGGCACTTTTTACCTTCAGATCACGAAATGGACTAACAACACTCCCAAATGCTCTATAGCGCCGATTGAGCCTAACAAACACTTTTCGGCACTTTTTACCTTCAGATCACGAAATGGACTAACAACACTCCCAAATGCTCTATAGCGCCCATTGAGCCTAACAAACACTTTTCGGCACTTTTTACCTTCAGATCACGAAATTGACTAACAACACTCCAAAATGCGTTATAGCGCCCATTGAGCCTAACAAACACTTTTTGGCACTATTTACCTTCAGATCACGAAATGGACTTCCAACACTCCCAAATGCTCTACATCGCCGATTGAGCCTAACAAACACTTTTCGGCACTTTTTACCTTCAGATCACGAAATGGACTAACAACACTCCCAAATGCTCTATAGCGCCCATTGAGCCTAACAAACACTTTTCGGCACTTTTTACCTTCAGATCACGAAATTGACTAACAACACTCCCAAATGCGTTATAGCGCCCATTGAGCCTAACAAACACTTTTTGGCACTATTTACCTTCAGATCACGAAATGGACTTACAAACACTCCAAAATGGTCTATAGCGCCCATTGAGCCTAACAAACACTTTTCGACACTTTTTACCTTTAGATCACGAAATGGACTAACAACACTCCCAAATGCTCTATAGCGCCCATTGAGCCTAACAAACACTTTTCGGCACTTTTTACCTTCAGATCACGAAATGGACTAAAAACACTCCCAAATGCTCTATAGCGCCCATTGAGCCTAACAAACACTTTTCGGCACTTTTTACCTTCAGATCACGAAATGGACTAACAACACTCCCAAATGCTCTATAGCGCCCATTGAGCTTAACAAACACTTTTCGGCACTTTTTAAGTTCAGATCACGAAATGGACTTACTACACTCCAAAATGGTCTATAGCGCCCATTGAGCCTAACAAACACTTTTCGGCACTATTTACCTTCAGATCACGAAATGGACTTACAACACTTCAAAATGGTCTATAACGCCCATTGAGCCTAACAAACACTTTTTGGCACTTTTTACCTTCAGATCACGAAATGGACTAACAACACTCCCAAATGCTCTATAGCGCCCATTGAGCCTAACAAACACTTTTCGGCACTTTTTACCTTCAGATCACGAAATTGACTAACAACACTCCAAAATGCGTTATAGCGCCCATTGAGCCTAACAAACACTTTTTGGCACTTTTTACCTTCAGATCACGAAATGGACTTACAAACACTCCAAAATGGTCTATAGCGCCCATTGAGCCTAACAAACACTTTTCGACACTTTTTACCTTCAGATCACGAAATGGACTAACAACACTCCAAAATGCTCTATAGCGCCCATTGAGCCTAACAAACACTTTTTGGCACTTTTTACCTTCAGATCACGAAATGGACTAACAACACTCCCAAATGCTCTATAGCGCCCATTGAGCCTAACAAACACTTTTTGGCACTATTTACCTTCAGATCACGAAATGGACTTACAAACACTCCAAAATGGTCTATAGCGCCCATTGAGCCTAACAAACACTTTTCGACACTTTTTACCTTCAGATCACGAAATGGACTAACAACACTCCAAAATGCTCTATAGCGCCCATTGAGCCTAACAAACACTTTTTGGCACTTTTTACCTTCAGATCACGAAATGGACTAACAACACTCCCAAATGCTCTATAGCGCCCATTGAGCCTAACAAACACTTTTTGGCACTATTTACCTTCAGATCACGAAATGGACTTACAAACACTCCAAAATGGTCTATAGCGCCCATTGAGCCTAACAAACACTTTTCGACACTTTTTACCTTCAGATCACGAAATGGACTAACAACACTCCCAAATGCTCTATAGCGCCCATTGAGCCTAACAAACACTTTTCGGCACTTTTTACCTTCAGATCACGAAATGGACTAAAAACACTCCCAAATGCTCTATAGCGCCCATTGAGCCTAACAAACACTTTTCGGCACTTTTTACCTTCAGATCACGAAATGGACTAACAACACTCCCAAATGCTCTATAGCGCCCATTGAGCTTAACAAACACTTTTCGGCACTTTTTAAGTTCAGATCACGAAATGGACTAACAACACTCCCAAATGCGTTATAGCGCCCATTGATCCTAACAAACACTTTTTGGCACTATTTACCTTCAGATCACGAAATTGACTAACAACACTCCCAAATGCTCTATAGCGCCCATTGAGCCTAACAAACACTTTTCGGCACTATTTACCTTCAGATCACAAAATGGACTTACAACACTCCCAAATGCTCTATAGCGCCCATTGAGCCTAACAAACACTTTTCGGCACTTTGTACCTTCAGATCACGAAATTGACTAACAACACTCCCAAATGCTCTATAGCGCCCATTGAGCCTAAGAAACACTTTTCGGCACTTTTGACCTTCAGATCACGAAATTGACTAACAACACTCCCAAATGGTCTATAGCGCCCATTGAGCATAACAAACACTTTTCGGCACTATTCACCGTCAGATCACGAAATGGACTTACTACACTCCAAAATGGTCTATAGCGCCCATTGAGCCTAACAAACACTTTTCGGCACTATTTACCTTCAGATCACGAAATGGACTTACAACACTTCAAAATGGTCTATAACGCCCATTGAGCCTAACAAACACTTTTCGGCACTTTTTACCTTCAGATCACGAAATGGACTAACAACACTCCCAAATGCTATATAGCGCCGATTGAGCCTAACAAACACTTTTCGGCACTTTTTACCTTCAGATCACGAAATGGACTAACAACACTCCCAAATGCTCTATAGCGCCCATTGAGCCTAACAAACACTTTTCGGCACTTTTTACCTTCAGATCACGAAATTGACTAACAACACTCCCAAATGCGTTATAGCGCCCATTGAGCCTAACAAACACTTTTTGGCACTATTTAACCTTCAGATCACGAAATGGACTTCCAACACTCCCAAATGCTCTACATCGCCGATTGAGCCTAACAAACACTTTTCGGCACTTTTTACCTTCAGATCACGAAATGGACTAACAACACTCCCAAATGCTCTATAGCGCCCATTGAGCCTAACAAACACTTTTCGGCACTTTTTACCTTCAGATCACGAAATTGACTAACAACACTCCCAAATGCGTTATAGCGCCCATTGAGCCTAACAAACACTTTTTGGCACTATTTACCTTCAGATCACGAAATGGACTTACAAACACTCCAAAATGGTCTATAGCGCCCATTGAGCCTAACAAACACTTTTCGGCACTATTTACCTTCAGATCACGAAATGGACTTACAACACTTCAAAATGGTCTATAACGCCCATTGAGCCTAACAAACACTTTTCGGCACTTTTTACCTTCAGATCACGAAATGGACTAACAACACTCCCAAATGCTCTATAGCGCCGATTGAGCCTAACAAACACTTTTCGGCACTTTTTACCTTCAGATCACGAAATGGACTAACAACACTCCCAAATGCTCTATAGCGCCCATTGAGCCTAACAAACACTTTTCGGCACTTTTTACCTTCAGATCACGAAATTGACTAACAACACTCCCAAATGCGTTATAGCGCCCATTGAGCCTAACAAACACTTTTTGGCACTATTTACCTTCAGATCACGAAATGGACTTCCAACACTCCCAAATGCTCTACATCGCCGATTGAGCCTAACAAACACTTTTCGGCACTTTTTACCTTCAGATCACGAAATGGACTAACAACACTCCCAAATGCTCTATAGCGCCCATTGAGCCTAACAAACACTTTTCGGCACTTTTTACCTTCAGATCACGAAATTGACTAACAACACTTTATGCGTTATAGCGCCCATTGAGCCTAACAAACACTTTTTGGCACTATTTACCTTCAGATCACGAAATGGACTTACAAACACTCCAAAATGGTCTATAGCGCCCATTGAGCCTAACAAACACTTTTCGACACTTTTTACCTTCAGATCACGAAATGGACTAACAACACTCCCAAATGCGTTATAGCGCCCATTGATCCTAACAAACACTTTTTGGCACTATTTACCTTCAGATCACGAAATTGACTAACAACACTCCCAAATGCTCTATAGCGCCCATTGAGCCTAACAAACACTTTTCGGCACTATTTACCTTCAGATCACAAAATGGACTTACAACACTCCCAAATGCTCTATAGCGCCCATTGAGCCTAACAAACACTTTTCGGCACTTTGTACCTTCAGATCACGAAATTGACTAACAACACTCCCAAATGCTCTATAGCGCCCATTGAGCCTAAGAAACACTTTTCGGCACTTTTGACCTTCAGATCACGAAATTGACTAACAACACTCCCAAATGGTCTATAGCGCCCATTGAGCATAACAAACACTTTTCGGCACTATTCACCGTCAGATCACGAAATGGACTTACTACACTCCAAAATGGTCTATAGCGCCCATTGAGCCTAAAAAACACTTTTCGGCACTATTTACCTTCAGATCACGAAATGGACTTACAACACTTCAAAATGGTCTATAACGCCCATTGAGCCTAACAAACACTTTTCGGCACTTTTTACCTTCAGATCACGAAATCGACTAACAACACTCCCAAATGCTCTATAGCGCCGATTGAGCCTAACAAACACTTTTCGGCACTTTTTACCTTCAGATCACGAAATGGACTAACAACACTCCCAAATGCTCTATAGCGCCCATTGAGCCTAACAAACACTTTTCGGCACTTTTTACCTTCAGATCACGAAATTGACTAACAACACTCCCAAATGCGTTATAGCGCCCATTGAGCCTAACAAACACTTTTTGGCACTATTTAACCTTCAGATCACGAAATGGACTTACAACACTTCAAAATGGTCTATAACGCCCATTGAGCCTAACAAACACTTTTCGGCACTTTTTACCTTCAGATCACGAAATGGACTAACAACACTCCCAAATGCTCTATAGCGCCGATTGAGCCTAACAAACACTTTTCGGCACTTTTTACCTTCAGATCACGAAATGGACTAACAACACTCCCAAATGCTCTATAGCGCCGATTGAGCCTAACAAACACTTTTCGGCACTTTTTAACTTCAGATCACGAAATTGACTAACAACACTCCAAAATGCGTTATAGCGCCCATTGAGCCTAACAAACACTTTTTGGCACTATTTACCTTCAGATCACGAAATGGACTTCCAACACTCCCAAATGCTCTACATCGCCGATTGAGCCTAACAAACACTTTTCGGCACTTTTTACCTTCAGATCACGAAATGGACTAACAACACTCCCAAATGCTCTATAGCGCCCATTGAGCCTAACAAACACTTTTCGGCACTTTTTACCTTCAGATCACGAAATTGACTAACAACACTCCCAAATGCGTTATAGCGCCCATTGAGCCTAACAAACACTTTTTGGCACTATTTACCTTCAGATCACGAAATGGACTTACAAACACTCCAAAATGGTCTATAGCGCCCATTGAGCCTAACAAACACTTTTCGACACTTTTTACCTTTAGATCACGAAATGGACTAACAACACTCCCAAATGCTCTATAGCGCCCATTGAGCCTAACAAACACTTTTCGGCACTTTTTACCTTCAGATCACGAAATGGACTAAAAACACTCCCAAATGCTCTATAGCGCCCATTGAGCCTAACAAACACTTTTCGGCACTTTTTACCTTCAGATCACGAAATGGACTAACAACACTCCCAAATGCTCTATAGCGCCCATTGAGCTTAACAAACACTTTTCGGCACTTTTTAAGTTCAGATCACGAAATGGACTTACTACACTCCAAAATGGTCTATAGCGCCCATTGAGCCTAACAAACACTTTTCGGCACTATTTACCTTCAGATCACGAAATGGACTTACAACACTTCAAAATGGTCTATAACGCCCATTGAGCCTAACAAACACTTTTTGGCACTTTTTACCTTCAGATCACGAAATGGACTAACAACACTCCCAAATGCTCTATAGCGCCCATTGAGCCTAACAAACACTTTTCGGCACTTTTTACCTTCAGATCACGAAATTGACTAACAACACTCCAAAATGCGTTATAGCGCCCATTGAGCCTAACAAACACTTTTTGGCACTTTTTACCTTCAGATCACGAAATGGACTTACAAACACTCCAAAATGGTCTATAGCGCCCATTGAGCCTAACAAACACTTTTCGACACTTTTTACCTTCAGATCACGAAATGGACTAACAACACTCCCAAATGCTCTATAGCGCCCATTGAGCCTAACAAACACTTTTTGGCACTTTTTACCTTCAGATCACGAAATGGACTAACAACACTCCCAAATGCTCTATAGCGCCCATTGAGCCTAACAAACACTTTTTGGCACTATTTACCTTCAGATCACGAAATGGACTTACAAACACTCCAAAATGGTCTATAGCGCCCATTGAGCCTAACAAACACTTTTCGACACTTTTTACCTTCAGATCACGAAATGGACTAACAACACTCCCAAATGCTCTATAGCGCCCATTGAGCCTAACAAACACTTTTCGGCACTTTTTACCTTCAGATCACGAAATGGACTAAAAACACTCCCAAATGCTCTATAGCGCCCATTGAGCCTAACAAACACTTTTCGGCACTTTTTACCTTCAGATCACGAAATGGACTAACAACACTCCCAAATGCTCTATAGCGCCCATTGAGCTTAACAAACACTTTTCGGCACTTTTTAAGTTCAGATCACGAAATGGACTAACAACACTCCCAAATGCGTTATAGCGCCCATTGATCCTAACAAACACTTTTTGGCACTATTTACCTTCAGATCACGAAATTGACTAACAACACTCCCAAATGCTCTATAGCGCCCATTGAGCCTAACAAACACTTTTCGGCACTATTTACCTTCAGATCACAAAATGGACTTACAACACTCCCAAATGCTCTATAGCGCCCATTGAGCCTAACAAACACTTTTCGGCACTTTGTACCTTCAGATCACGAAATTGACTAACAACACTCCCAAATGCTCTATAGCGCCCATTGAGCCTAAGAAACACTTTTCGGCACTTTTGACCTTCAGATCACGAAATTGACTAACAACACTCCCAAATGGTCTATAGCGCCCATTGAGCATAACAAACACTTTTCGGCACTATTCACCGTCAGATCACGAAATGGACTTACTACACTCCAAAATGGTCTATAGCGCCCATTGAGCCTAACAAACACTTTTCGGCACTATTTACCTTCAGATCACGAAATGGACTTACAACACTTCAAAATGGTCTATAACGCCCATTGAGCCTAACAAACACTTTTCGGCACTTTTTACCTTCAGATCACGAAATGGACTAACAACACTCCCAAATGCTCTATAGCGCCGATTGAGCCTAACAAACACTTTTCGGCACTTTTTACCTTCAGATCACGAAATGGACTAACAACACTCCCAAATGCTCTATAGCGCCCATTGAGCCTAACAAACACTTTTCGGCACTTTTTACCTTCAGATCACGAAATTGACTAACAACACTCCCAAATGCGTTATAGCGCCCATTGAGCCTAACAAACACTTTTTGGCACTATTTAACCTTCAGATCACGAAATGGACTTCCAACACTCCCAAATGCTCTACATCGCCGATTGAGCCTAACAAACACTTTTCGGCACTTTTTACCTTCAGATCACGAAATGGACTAACAACACTCCCAAATGCTCTATAGCGCCCATTGAGCCTAACAAACACTTTTCGGCACTTTTTACCTTCAGATCACGAAATTGACTAACAACACTCCCAAATGCGTTATAGCGCCCATTGAGCCTAACAAACACTTTTTGGCACTATTTACCTTCAGATCACGAAATGGACTTACAAACACTCCAAAATGGTCTATAGCGCCCATTGAGCCTAACAAACACTTTTCGGCACTATTTACCTTCAGATCACGAAATGGACTTACAACACTTCAAAATGGTCTATAACGCCCATTGAGCCTAACAAACACTTTTCGGCACTTTTTACCTTCAGATCACGAAATGGACTAACAACACTCCCAAATGCTCTATAGCGCCGATTGAGCCTAACAAACACTTTTCGGCACTTTTTACCTTCAGATCACGAAATGGACTAACAACACTCCCAAATGCTCTATAGCGCCCATTGAGCCTAACAAACACTTTTCGGCACTTTTTACCTTCAGATCACGAAATTGACTAACAACACTCCCAAATGCGTTATAGCGCCCATTGAGCCTAACAAACACTTTTTGGCACTATTTACCTTCAGATCACGAAATGGACTTCCAACACTCCCAAATGCTCTACATCGCCGATTGAGCCTAACAAACACTTTTCGGCACTTTTTACCTTCAGATCACGAAATGGACTAACAACACTCCCAAATGCTCTATAGCGCCCATTGAGCCTAACAAACACTTTTCGGCACTATTTACCTTCAGATCACAAAATGGACTTACAACACTCCCAAATGCTCTATAGCGCCCATTGAGCCTAACAAACACTTTTCGGCACTATGTACCTTCAGATCACGAAATTGACTAACAACACTCCCAAATGCTCTATAGCGCCCATTGAGCCTAAGAAACACTTTTCGGCACTTTTGACCTTCAGATCACGAAATTGACTAACAACACTCCCAAATGGTCTATAGCGCCCATTGAGCATAACAAACACTTTTCGGCACTATTCACCGTCAGATCACGAAATGGACTTACTACACTCCAAAATGGTCTATAGCGCCCATTGAGCCTAACAAACACTTTTCGGCACTATTTACCTTCAGATCACGAAATGGACTTACAACACTTCAAAATGGTCTATAACGCCCATTGAGCCTAACAAACACTTTTCGGCACTTTTTACCTTCAGATCACGAAATGGACTAACAACACTCCCAAATGCTCTATAGCGCCGATTGAGCCTAACAAACACTTTTCGGCACTTTTTACCTTCAGATCACGAAATGGACTAACAACACTCCCAAATGCTCTATAGCGCCCATTGAGCCTAACAAACACTTTTCGGCACTTTTTACCTTCAGATCACGAAATTGACTAACAACACTCCCAAATGCGTTATAGCGCCCATTGAGCCTAACAAACACTTTTTGGCACTATTTAACTTCAGATCACGAAATGGACTTCCAACACTCCCAAATGCTCTACATCGCCGATTGAGCCTAACAAACACTTTTCGGCACTTTTTACCTTCAGATCACGAAATGGACTAACAACACTCCCAAATGCTCTATAGCGCCCATTGAGCCTAACAAACACTTTTCGGCACTTTTTACCTTCAGATCACGAAATTGACTAACAACACTCCCAAATGCGTTATAGCGCCCATTGAGCCTAACAAACACTTTTTGGCACTATTTACCTTCAGATCACGAAATGGACTTACAAACACTCCAAAATGGTCTATAGCGCCCATTGAGCCTAACAAACACTTTTCGGCACTATTTACCTTCAGATCACGAAATGGACTTACAACACTTCAAAATGGTCTATAACGCCCATTGAGCCTAACAAACACTTTTCGGCACTTTTTACCTTCAGATCACGAAATGGACTAACAACACTCCCAAATGCTCTATAGCGCCGATTGAGCCTAACAAACACTTTTCGGCACTTTTTACCTTCAGATCACGAAATGGACTAACAACACTCCCAAATGCTCTATAGCGCCCATTGAGCCTAACAAACACTTTTCGGCACTTTTTACCTTCAGATCACGAAATTGACTAACAACACTCCCAAATGCGTTATAGCGCCCATTGAGCCTAACAAACACTTTTTGGCACTATTTACCTTCAGATCACGAAATGGACTTCCAACACTCCCAAATGCTCTACATCGCCGATTGAGCCTAACAAACACTTTTCGGCACTTTTTACCTTCAGATCACGAAATGGACTAACAACACTCCCAAATGCTCTATAGCGCCCATTGAGCCTAACAAACACTTTTCGGCACTTTTTACCTTCAGATCACGAAATTGACTAACAACACTTTATGCGTTATAGCGCCCATTGAGCCTAACAAACACTTTTTGGCACTATTTACCTTCAGATCACGAAATGGACTTACAAACACTCCAAAATGGTCTATAGCGCCCATTGAGCCTAACAAACACTTTTCGACACTTTTTACCTTCAGATCACGAAATGGACTAACAACACTCCCAAATGCTCTTTAGCGCCCATTGAGCCTAACAAACACTTTTCGGCACTTTTTACCTTCAGATCACGAAATGGACTAAAAACACTCCCAAATGCTCTATAGCGCCCATTGAGACTAACAAACACTTTTCGGCACTTTTTACCTTCAGATCACGAAATGGACTAACAATACTCCCAAATGCTCTATAGCGCCCATTGAGCTTAACAAACACTTTTCGGCACTTTTTAAGTTCAGATCACGAAATGGACTAACAACACTCCCAAATGCGTCATAGCGCCCATTGAGCCTAACAAACACTTTTTGGCACTATTTACCTTCAGATCACGAAATGGACTTCCAACACTCCCAAATGCTCTATAGCGCCCATTGAGCCTAACAAACATTTTTCGGCACTTTTTACCTTCAGATCACGAAATTGACTTACAACACTCCCAAATGGTCTATAGCGCCCATTGAGCCTAACAAACACTTTTTGGCACTATTTACCTTCAGATCACGAAATGGACTTACAACACTACAAAATGGTCTATAGCGCCCATTGAGAGTAAGAAACACTTTTCGGCACTATTTACCTTCAGATCAAGAAATTGACTAAAAACACTCCCAAATGCTCTATAGCGCCCATTGAGCCTAACAAACACTTTTCGGCACTATTTACCTTCAGATCACGAAATTGACTTACAACACTCCAAAATGGTCTATAGCGCCCATTGAGCCTAAGAAACACTTTTCGGCACTTTTTACCTTCAGATCACGAAATTGACTAACAACACTCCCAAATGCTCTATAGCGCCCATTGAGCCTAAGAAACACTTTTCGGCACTTTTTACCTTCAGATCACGAAATTGACTTACAACACTCCCAAATGCTCTATAGCGCCCATTGAGCCTAAGAAACACTTTTCGGCACTTTTTACCTTCAGATCACGAAATTGACTAACAACACTCCCAAATGGTCTATAGCGCCCATTGAGCATAACAAACACTTTTCGGCACTATTCACCGTCAGATCACGAAATGGACTTACTACACTCCAAAATGGTCTATAGCGCCCATTGAGCCTAACAAACACTTTTCGGCACTATTTACCTTCAGATCACGAAATGGACTTACAACACTTCAAAATGGTCTATAACGCCCATTGAGCCTAACAAACACTTTTCGGCACTTTTTACCTTCAGATCACGAAATGGACTAACAACACTCCCAAATGCTCTATAGCGCCGATTGAGCCTAACAAACACTTTTCGTCACTTTTTACCTTCAGATCACGAAATGGACTAACAACACTCCCAAATGCTCTATAGCGCCCATTGAGCCTAACAAACACTTTTCGGCACTTTTTACCTTCAGATCACGAAATTGACTAACAACACTCCAAAATGCGTTATAGCGCCCATTGAGCCTAACAAACACTTTTTGGCACTATTTACCTTCAGATCACGAAATGGACTTCCAACACTCCCAAATGCTCTACATCGCCGATTGAGCCTAACAAACACTTTTCGGCACTTTTTACCTTCAGATCACGAAATGGACTAACAACACTCCCAAATGCTCTATAGCGCCCATTGAGCCTAACAAACACTTTTCGGCACTTTTTACCTTCAGATCACGAAATTGACTAACAACACTCCCAAATGCGTTATAGCGCCCATTGAGCCTAACAAACACTTTTTGGCACTATTTACCTTCAGATCACGAAATGGACTTACAAACACTCCAAAATGGTCTATAGCGCCCATTGAGCCTAACAAACACTTTTCGACACTTTTTACCTTCAGATCACGAAATGGACTAACAACACTCCCAAATGCTCTATAGCGCCCATTGAGCCTAACAAACACTTTTCGGCACTTTTTACCTTCAGATCACGAAATGGACTAAAAACACTCCCAAATGCTCTATAGCGCCCATTGAGCCTAACAAACACTTTTCGGCACTTTTTACCTTCAGATCACGAAATGGACTAACAACACTCCCAAATGGTCTATAGCGCCCATTGAGCATAACAAACACTTTTCGGCACTATTCACCGTCAGATCACGAAATGGACTTACTACACTCCAAAATGGTCTATAGCGCCCATTGAGCCTAACAAACACTTTTCGGCACTATTTACCTTCAGATCACGAAATGGACTTACAACACTTCAAAATGGTCTATAACGCCCATTGAGCCTAACAAACACTTTTTGGCACTTTTTACCTTCAGATCACGAAATTGACTAACAACACTCCCAAATGGTCTATAGCGCCCATTGAGCATAACAAACACTTTTCGGCACTATTCACCGTCAGATCACGAAATGGACTTACTACACTCCAAAATGGTCTATAGCGCCCATTGAGCCTAACAAACACTTTTCGGCACTATTTACCTTCAGATCACGAAATGGACTTACAACACTTCAAAATGGTCTATAACGCCCATTGAGCCTAACAAACACTTTTCGGCACTTTTTACCTTCAGATCACGAAATGGACTAACAACACTCCCAAATGCTTTATAGCGCCGATTGAGCCTAACAAACACTTTTCGGCACTTTTTACCTTCAGATCACGAAATGGACTAACAACACTCCCAAATGCTCTATAGCGCCCATTGAGCCTAACAAACACTTTTCGGCACTTTTTACCTTCAGATCACGAAATTGACTAACAACACTCCCAAATGCTCTATAGCGCCCATTGAGCCTAAGAAACACTTTTCGGCACTTTTTACCTTCAGATCACGAAATTGACTTACAACACTCCCAAATGCTCTATAGTGCCCATTGAGCCTAACAAACACTTTTCGGCACTTTTTACCTTCAGATCACGAAATTGACTAACAACACTCCCAAATGCTCTATAGCGCCCATTGAGCCTAAGAAACACTTTTCGGCACTTTTTACCTTCAGATCACGAAATTGACTAACAACACTCCCAAATGGTCTATAGCGCCCATTGAGCATAACAAACACTTTTCGGCACTATTCACCGTCAGATCACGAAATGGACTTACTACACTCCAAAATGGTCTATAGCGCCCATTGAGCCTAACAAACACTTTTCGGCACTATTTACCTTCAGATCACGAAATGGACTTACAACACTTCAAAATGGTCTATAACGCCCATTGAGCCTAACAAACACTTTTCGGCACTTTTTACCTTCAGATCACGAAATGGACTAACAACACTCCCAAATGCTCTATAGCGCCGATTGAGCCTAACAAACACTTTTCGGCACTTTTTACCTTCAGATCACGAAATGGACTAACAACACTACCAAATGCTCTATAGCGCCCATTGAGCCTAACAAACACTTTTCGGCACTTTTTACCTTCAGATCACGAAATTGACTAACAACACTCCAAAATGCGTTATAGCGCCCATTGAGCCTAACAAACACTTTTTGGCACTATTTACCTTCAGATCACGAAATGGACTTCCAACACTCCCAAATGCTCTACATCGCCGATTGAGCCTAACAAACACTTTTCGGCACTTTTTACCTTCAGATCACGAAATGGACTAACAACACTCCCAAATGCTCTATAGCGCCCATTGAGCCTAACAAACACTTTTCGGCACTTTTTACCTTCAGATCACGAAATTGACTAACAACACTCCCAAATGCGTTATAGCGCCCATTGAGCCTAACAAACACTTTTTGGCACTATTTACCTTCAGATCACGAAATGGACTTACAAACACTCCAAAATGGTCTATAGCGCCCATTGAGCCTAACAAACACTTTTCGACACTTTTTACCTTCAGATCACGAAATGGACTAACAACACTCCCAAATGCTCTATAGCGCCCATTGAGCCTAACAAACACTTTTCGGCACTTTTTACCTTCAGATCACGAAATGGACTAAAAACACTCCCAAATGCTCTATAGCGCCCATTGAGCCTAACAAACACTTTTCGGCACTTTTTACCTTCAGATCACGAAATGGACTAACAACACTCCCAAATGCTCTATAGCGCCCATTGAGCTTAACAAACACTTTTCGGCACTTTTTAAGTTCAGATCACGAAATGGACTTACTACACTCCAAAATGGTCTATAGCGCCCATTGAGCCTAACAAACACTTTTCGGCACTATTTACCTTCAGATCACGAAATGGACTTACAACACTTCAAAATGGTCTATAACGCCCATTGAGCCTAACAAACACTTTTTGGCATTTTTACCTTCAGATCACGAAATTGACTAACAACACTCCCAAATGGTCTATAGCGCCCATTGAGCATAACAAACACTTTTCGGCACTATTCACCGTCAGATCACGAAATGGACTTACTACACTCCAAAATGGTCTATAGCGCCCATTGAGCCTAACAAACACTTTTCGGCACTATTTACCTTCAGATCACGAAATGGACTTACAACACTTCAAAATGGTCTATAACGCCCATTGAGCCTAACAAACACTTTTCGGCACTTTTTACCTTCAGATCACGAAATGGACTAACAACACTCCCAAATGCTTTATAGCGCCGATTGAGCCTAACAAACACTTTTCGGCACTTTTTACCTTCAGATCACGAAATGGACTAACAACACTCCCAAATGCTCTATAGCGCCCATTGAGCCTAACAAACACTTTTCGGCACTTTTTACCTTCAGATCACGAAATTGACTAACAACACTCCCAAATGCGTTATAGCGCCCATTGAGCCTAACAAACACTTTTTGGCACTATTTAACCTTCAGATCACGAAATGGACTTCCAACACTCCCAAATGCTCTACATCGCCGATTGAGCCTAACAAACACTTTTCGGCACTTTTTACCTTCAGATCACGAAATGGACTAACAACACTCCCAAATGCTCTATAGCGCCCATTGAGCCTAACAAACACTTTTTGGCACTTTTTACCTTCAGATCACGAAATTGACTAACAACACTCCCAAATGCGTTATAGCGCCCATTGAGCCTAACAAACACTTTTTGGCACTATTTACCTTCAGATCACGAAATGGACTAACAACACTCCCAAATGCTCTATAGCGCCCATTGAGCCTAACAAACACTTTTCGGCACTTTTTACCTTCAGATCACGAAATGGACTAAAAACACTCCCAAATGCTCTATAGCGCCCATTGAGCCTAACAAACACTTTTCGGCACTTTTTACCTTCAGATCACGAAATGGACTAACAATACTCCCAAATGCTCTATAGCGCCCATTGAGCTTAACAAACACTTTTCGGCACTTTTTAAGTTCAGATCACGAAATGGACTTACAACACTCCCAAATGCGTTATAGCGCCCATTGAGCCTAACAAACACTTTTTGGCACTATTTACCTTCAGATCACGAAATGGACTTCCAACACTCCCAAATGCTCTATAGCGCCCATTGAGCCTAACAAACATTTTTCGGCACTTTTTACCTTCAGATCACGAAATTGACTTACAACACTCCCAAATGGTCTATAGCGCCCATTGAGCCTAACAAACACTTTTTGGCACTATTTACCTTCAGATCACGAAATGGACTTACAACACTACAAAATGGTCTATAGCGCCCATTGAGAGTAAGAAACACTTTTCGGCACTATTTACCTTCAGATCAAGAAATTGACTAAAAACACTCCCAAATGCTCTATAGCGCCCATTGAGCCTAACAAACACTTTTCGGCACTATTTACCTTCATATCACGAAATTGACTTACAACACTCCAAAATGGTCTATAGCGCCCATTGAGCCTAAGAAACACTTTTCGGCACTTTTTACCTTCAGATCACGAAATTGACTAACAACACTCCCAAATGCTCTATAGCGCCCATTGAGCCTAAGAAACACTTTTCGGCACTTTTTACCTTCAGATCACGAAATTGACTTACAACACTCCCAAATGCTCTATAGCGCCCATTGAGCCTAACAAACACTTTTCGACACTTTTTACCTTCAGATCACGAAATTGACTAACAACACTCCCAAATGCTCTATAGCGCCCATTGAGCCTAAGAAACACTTTTCGGCACTTTTTACCTTCAGATCACGAAATTGACTAACAACACTCCCAAATGGTCTATAGCGCCCATTGAGCATAACAAACACTTTTCGGCACTATTCACCGTCAGATCACGAAATGGACTTACTACACTCCAAAATGGTCTATAGCGCCCATTGAGCCTAACAAACACTTTTCGGCACTATTTACCTTCAGATCACGAAATGGACTTACAACACTTCAAAATGGTCTATAACGCCCATTGAGCCTAACAAACACTTTTCGGCACTTTTTACCTTCAGATCACGAAATGGACTAACAACACTCCCAAATGCTCTATAGCGCCGATTGAGCCTAACAAACACTTTTCGGCACTTTTTACCTTCAGATCACGAAATGGACTAACAACACTCCCAAATGCTCTATAGCGCCCATTGAGCCTAACAAACACTTTTCGGCACTTTTTACCTTCAGATCACGAAATTGACTAACAACACTCCAAAATGCGTTATAGCGCCCATTGAGCCTAACAAACACTTTTTGGCACTATTTACCTTCAGATCACGAAATGGACTTCCAACACTCCCAAATGCTCTACATCGCCGATTGAGCCTAACAAACACTTTTCGGCACTTTTTACCTTCAGATCACGAAATGGACTAACAACACTCCCAAATGCTCTATAGCGCCCATTGAGCCTAACAAACACTTTTCGGCACTTTTTACCTTCAGATCACGAAATTGACTAACAACACTCCCAAATGCGTTATAGCGCCCATTGAGCCTAACAAACACTTTTTGGCACTATTTACCTTCAGATCACGAAATGGACTTACAAACACTCCAAAATGGTCTATAGCGCCCATTGAGCCTAACAAACACTTTTCGACACTTTTTACCTTCAGATCACGAAATGGACTAACAACACTCCCAAATGCTCTATAGCGCCCATTGAGCCTAACAAACACTTTTCGGCACTTTTTACCTTCAGATCACGAAATGGACTAAAAACACTCCCAAATGCTCTATAGCGCCCATTGAGCCTAACAAACACTTTTCGGCACTTTTTACCTTCAGATCACGAAATGGACTAACAACACTCCCAAATGCTCTATAGCGCCCATTGAGCTTAACAAACACTTTTCGGCACTTTTTAAGTTCAGATCACGAAATGGACTTACTACACTCCAAAATGGTCTATAGCGCCCATTGAGCCTAACAAACACTTTTCGGCACTATTTACCTTCAGATCACGAAATGGACTTACAACACTTCAAAATGGTCTATAACGCCCATTGAGCCTAACAAACACTTTTTGGCACTTTTTACCTTCAGATCACGAAATGGACTAACAACACTCCCAAATGCTCTATAGCGCCCATTGAGCCTAACAAACACTTTTTGGCACTTTTTACCTTCAGATCACGAAATGGACTAACAACACTCCCAAATGCTCTATAGCGCCCATTGAGCCTAACAAACACTTTTCGGCACTTTTTACCTTCAGATCACGAAATTGACTAACAACACTCCCAAATGCGTTATAGCGCCCATTGAGCCTAACAAACACTTTTTGGCACTATTTACCTTCAGATCACGAAATGGACTTCCAACACTCCCAAATGCTCTATAGCGCCCATTGAGCCTAACAAACATTTTTCGGCACTTTTTACCTTCAGATCACGAAATTGACTTACAACACTCCCAAATGGTCTATAGCGCCCATTGAGCCTAACAAACACTTTTTGGCACTATTTACCTTCAGATCACGAAATGGACTTACAACACTACAAAATGGTCTATAGCGCCCATTGAGAGTAAGAAACACTTTTCGGCACTATTTACCTTCAGATCAAGAAATTGACTAAAAACACTCCCAAATGCTCTATAGCGCCCATTGAGCCTAACAAACACTTTTCGGCACTATTTACCTTCAGATCACGAAATTGACTTACAACACTCCAAAATGGTCTATAGCGCCCATTGAGCCTAAGAAACACTTTTCGGCACTTTTTACCTTCAGATCACGAAATTGACTAACAACACTCCCAAATGCTCTATAGCGCCCATTGAGCCTAACAAACACTTTTCGGCACTTTTTACCTTCAGATCACGAAATTGACTTACAACACTCCCAAATGCTCTATAGCGCCCATTGAGCCTAACAAACTCTTTTCGGCACTTTTTACCTTCAGATCACGAAATTGACTAACAACACTCCCAAATGCTCTATAGCGCCCATTGAGCCTAAGAAACACTTTTCGGCACTTTTTACCTTCAGATCACGAAATTGACTAACAACACTCCCAAATGGTCTATAGCGCCCATTGAGCATAACAAACACTTTTCGGCACTATTCACCGTCAGATCACGAAATGGACTTACTACACTCCAAAATGGTCTATAGCGCCCATTGAGCCTAACAAACACTTTTCGGCACTATTTACCTTCAGATCACGAAATGGACTTACAACACTTCAAAATGGTCTATAACGCCCATTGAGCCTAACAAACACTTTTCGGCACTTTTTACCTTCAGATCACGAAATGGACTAACAACACTCCCAAATGCTCTATAGCGCCCATTGAGCCTAACAAACACTTTTCGGCACTTTTTACCTTCAGATCACGAAATGGACTAACAACACTCCCAAATGCTCTATAGCGCCCATTGAGCCTAACAAACACTTTTCGGCACTTTTTACCTTCAGATCACGAAATTGACTAACAACACTCCAAAATGCGTTATAGCGCCCATTGAGCCTAACAAACACTTTTTGGCACTATTTACCTTCAGATCACGAAATGGACTTCCAACACTCCGAAATGCTCTACATCGCCGATTGAGCCTAACAAACACTTTTCGGCACTTTTTACCTTCAGATCACGAAATGGACTAACAACACTCCCAAAAGCTCTATAGCGCCCATTGAGCCTAACAAACACTTTTCGGCACTTTTTACCTTCAGATCACGAAATTGACTAACAACACTCCCAAATGCGTTATAGCGCCCATTGAGCCTAACAAACACTTTTTGGCACTATTTACCTTCAGATCACGAAATGGACTTACAAACACTCCAAAATGGTCTATAGCGCCCATTGAGCCTAACAAACACTTTTCGACACTTTTTACCTTCAGATCACGAAATGGACTAACAACACTCCCAAATGCTCTATAGCGCCCATTGAGCCTAACAAACACTTTTCGGCACTTTTTACCTTCAGATCACGAAATGGACTAAAAACACTCCCAAATGCTCTATAGCGCCCATTGAGCCTAACAAACACTTTTCGGCACTTTTTACCTTCAGATCACGAAATGGACTAACAACACTCCCAAATGCTCTATAGCGCCCATTGAGCCTAAGAAACACTTTTCGACACTTTTTACCTTCAGATCACGAAATGGACTAACAACACTCCCAAATGCTCTATAGCGCCCATTGAGCTTAACAAACACTTTTCGGCACTTTTTAAGTTCAGATCACAAAATGGACTTACTACACTCCAAAATGGTCTATAGCGCCCATTGAGCCTAACAAACACTTTTCGGCACTATTTACCTTCAGATCACGAAATGGACTTACAACACTTCAAAATGGTCTATAACGCCCATTGAGCCTAACAAACACTTTTTGGCACTTTTTACCTTCAGATCACGAAATGGACTAACAACACTCCCAAATGCTCTATAGCGCCCATTGAGCCTAACAAACACTTTTCGGCACTTTTTACCTTCAGATCACGAAATTGACTAACAACACTCCAAAATGCGTTATAGCGCCCATTGAGCCTAACAAACACTTTTTGGCACTATTTACCTTCAGATCACGAAATGGACTTCCAACACTCCCAAATGCTCTACATCGCCGATTGAGCCTAACAAACACTTTTCGGCACTTTTTACCTTCAGATCACGAAATGGACTAACAACACTCCCAAATGCTCTATAGCGCCCATTGAGCCTAACAAACACTTTTCGGCACTTTTTACCTTCAGATCACGAAATTGACTAACAACACTCCCAAATGCGTTATAGCGCCCATTGAGCCTAACAAACACTTTTTGGCACTATTTACCTTCAGATCACGAAATGGACTTACAAACACTCCAAAATGGTCTATAGCGCCCATTGAGCCTAACAAACACTTTTCGACACTTTTTACCTTCAGATCACGAAATGGACTAACAACACTCCCAAATGCTCTATAGCGCCCATTGAGCCTAACAAACACTTTTCGGCACTTTTTACCTTCAGATCACGAAATGGACTAAAAACACTCCCAAATGCTCTATAGCGCCCATTGAGCCTAACAAACACTTTTCGGCACTTTTTACCTTCAGATCACGAAATGGACTAACAACACTCCCAAATGCTCTATAGCGCCCATTGAGCTTAACAAACACTTTTCGGCACTTTTTAAGTTCAGATCACGAAATGGACTAACAACACTCCCAAATGCGTTATAGCGCCCATTGAGCCTAACAAACACTTTTTGGCACTATTTACCTTCAGATCACGAAATGGACTTCCAACACTCCCAAATGCTCTATAGCGCCCATTGAGCCTAACAAACACTTTTCGGCACTTTTTAAGTTCAGATCACGAAATGGACTAACAACACTCCCAAATGCGTTATAGCGCCCATTGAGCCTAACAAACACTTTTCGGCACTATTCACCGTCAGATCACGAAATGGACTTACTACACTCCAAAATGGTCTATAGCGCCCATTGAGCCTAACAAACACTTTTCGGCACTATTTACCTTCAGATCACGAAATGGACTTACAACACTTCAAAATGGTCTAAAACGCCCATTGAGCCTAACAAACACTTTTCGGCACTTTTTACCTTCAGATCACGAAATGGACTAACAACACTCCCAAATGCTCTATAGCGCCGATTGAGCCTAACAAACACTTTTCGGCACTTTTTACCTTCAGATCACGAAATGGACTAACAACACTCCCAAATGCTCTATAGCGCCCATTGAGCCTAACAAACACTTTTCGGCACTTTTTACCTTCAGATCACGAAATTGACTAACAACACTCCCAAATGCTCTATAGCGCCCATTGAGCCTAACAAACACTTTTCGGCACTTTTTACCTTCAGATCACGAAATGGACTAAAAACACTCCCAAATGCTCTATAGCGCCCATTGAGCCTAACAAACACTTTTCGGCACTATTTACCTTCAGATCACGAAATTGACTTACAACACTCCAAAATGGTCTATAGCGCCCATTGAGCCTAAGAAACACTTTTCGGCACTTTTTACCTTCAGACCACGAAATTGACTAACAACACTCCCAAATGCTCTATAGCGCCCATTGAGCCTAAGAAACACTTTTCGGCACTTTTTACCTTCAGATCACGAAATTGACTAACAACACTCCCAAATGCTCTATAGCGCCCATTGAACCTAACAAACACTTTTCGGCACTATTTACCTTCCGATCACAAAATGGACTTACAACACTCCGAAATGCTCTATAGCGCCCATTGAGCCTAACAAACACTTTTCGGCACTTTTTACCTTCAGATCACGAAATTGACTAACAACACTCCCAAATGCTCTATAGCGCCCATTGAGCCTAACAAACACTTTTCGGCACTATTTACCTTCCGATCACAAAATGGACTTACAACACTCCCAAATGCTCTATAGCGCCCATTGAGCCTAACAAACACTTTTCGGCACTTTTTACCTTCAGATCACGAAATGGACTAACAATACTCCCAAATGCTCTATAGCGCCCATTGAGCTTAACAAACACTTTTCGGCACTTTTTAAGTTCAGATCACGAAATTGGACTAACAACACTCCCAAATGCGTTATAGCGCCCATTGAGCCTAACAAACACTTTTTGGCACTATTTACCTTCAGATCACGAAATGGACTTCCAACACTCCCAAATGCTCTATAGCGCCCATTGAGCCTAACAAACATTTTTCGGCACTTTTTACCTTCAGATCACGAAATTGACTTACAACACTCCCAAATGGTCTATAGCGCCCATTGAGCCTAACAAACACTTTTTGGCACTATTTACCTTCAGATCACGAAATGGACTTACAACACTACAAAATGGTCTATAGCGCCCATTGAGAGTAAGAAACACTTTTCGGCACTATTTACCTTCAGATCAAGAAATTGACTAAAAACACTCCCAAATGCTCTATAGCGCCCATTGAGCCTAACAAACACTTTTCGGCACTATTTACCTTCAGATCACGAAATTGACTTACAACACTCCAAAATGGTCTATAGCGCCCATTGAGCCTAAGAAACACTTTTCGGCACTTTTTACCTTCAGATCACGAAATTGACTAACAACACTCCCAAATGCTCTATAGCGCCCATTGAGCCTAACAAACACTTTTCGGCACTATTTACCTTCAGATCACAAAATGGACTTACAACACTCCCAAATGCTCTATAGCGCCCATTGAGCCTAACAAACACTTTTCGGCACTTTTTACCTTCAGATCACGAAATTGACTAACAACACTCCCAAATGGTCTATAGCGCCCATTGAGCATAACAAACACTTTTCGGCACTATTCACCGTCAGATCACGAAATGGACTTACTACACTCCAAAATGGTCTATAGCGCCCATTGAGCCTAACAAACACTTTTCGGCACTATTTACCTTCAGATCACGAAATGGACTTACAACACTTCAAAATGGTCTATAACGCCCATTGAGCCTAACAAACACTTTTCGGCACTTTTTTCCTTCAGATCACGAAATGGACTAACAACACTCCCAAATGCTCTATAGCGCCGATTGAGCCTAACAAACACTTTTCGGCACTTTTTACCTTCAGATCACGAAATGGACTAACAACACTCCCAAATGCTCTATAGCGCCCATTGAGCCTAACAAACACTTTTCGGCACTTTTTACCTTCAGATCACGAAATTGACTAACAACACTCCCAAATGCTCTATAGCGCCCATTGAGCCTAACAAACACTTTTCGGCACTTTTTACCTTCAGATCACGAAATGGACTAACAACACTCCCAAATGCTCTATAGCGCCCATTGAGCTTAACAAACACTTTTCGGCACTTTTTAAGTTCAGATCACGAAATGGACTAACAACACTCCCAAATGCGTTATAGCGCCCATTGAGCCTAACAAACACTTTTTGGCACTATTTACCTTCAGATCACGAAATGGACTTCCAACACTCCCAAATGCTCTATAGCGCCCATTGAGCCTAACAAACATTTTTCGGCACTTTTTACCTTCAGATCACGAAATTGACTTACAACACTCCCAAATGGTCTATAGCGCCCATTGAGCCTAACAAACACTTTTCGGCACTATTTACCTTCAGATCACGAAATTGACTTACAACACTCCAAAATGGTCTATAGCGCCCATTGAGCCTAAGAAACACTTTTCGGCACTTTTTACCTTCAGATCACGAAATTGACTAACAACACTCCCAAATGCTCTATAGCGCCCATTGAGCCTAAGAAACACTTTTCGGCACTTTTTACCTTCAGATCACGAAATTGACTAACAACACTCCCAAATGCTCTATAGCGCCCATTGAGCCTAACAAACACTTTTCGGCACTATTTACCTTCAGATCACAAAATGGACTTACAACACTCCCAAATGCTCTATAGCGCCCATTGAGCCTAACAAACACTTTTCGGCACTTTTTACCTTCAGATCACGAAATTGACTAACAACACTCCCAAATGCTATATAGCGCCCATTGAGCCTAAGAAACACTTTTCGGCACTTTTTACCTTCAGATCACGAAATTGACTAACAACACTCCCAAATGGTCTATAGCACCCATTGAGCATAACAAACACTTTTCGGCACTATTCACCGTCAGATCACGAAATGGACTTACTACACTCCAAAATGGTCTATAGCGCCCATTGAGCCTAACAAACACTTTTCGGCACTATTTACCTTCAGATCACGAAATGGACTTACAACACTTCAAAATGGTCTATAACGCCCATTGAGCCTAACAAACACTTTTCGGCACTTTTTACCTTCAGATCACGAAATGGACTAACAACACTCCCAAATGCTCTATAGCGCCGATTGAGCCTAACAAACACTTTTCGGCACTTTTTACCTTCAGATCACGAAATGGACTAACAACACTCCCAAATGCCCTATAGCGCCCATTGAGCCTAACAAACACTTTTCGGCTCTTTTTACCTTCAGATCACGAAATTGACTAACAACACTCCCAAATGCTCTATAGCGCCGATTGAGCCTAACAAACACTTTTCGGCACTTTTTACCTTCAGATCACGAAATGGACTAACAACACTCCCAAATGCTCTATAGCGCCCATTGAGCCTAACAAACACTTTTCGGCACTTTTTACCTTCAGATCACGAAATTGACTAACAACACTCCCAAATGCTCTATAGCGCCCATTGAGCCTAACAAACACTTTTCGGCACTTTTTACCTTCAGATCACGAAATGGACTAACAACACTCCCAAATGCTCTATAGCGCCCATTGAGCTTAACAAACACTTTTCGGCACTTTTTAAGTTCAGATCACGAAATGGACTAACAACACTCCCAAATGCGTTATAGCGCCCATTGAGCCTAACAAACACTTTTTGGCACTATTTACCTTCAGATCACGAAATGGACTTCCAACACTCCCAAATGCTCTATAGCGCCCATTGAGCCTAACAAACATTTTTCGGCACTTTTTACCTTCAGATCACGAAATTGACTTACAACACTCCCAAATGGTCTATAGCGCCCATTGAGCCTAACAAACACTTTTCGGCACTATTTACCTTCAGATCACGAAATTGACTTACAACACTCCAAAATGGTCTATAGCGCCCATTGAGCCTAAGAAACACTTTTCGGCACTTTTTACCTTCAGATCACGAAATTGACTAACAACACTCCCAAATGCTCTATAGCGCCCATTGAGCCTAAGAAACACTTTTCGGCACTTTTTACCTTCAGATCACGAAATTGACTAACAACACTCCCAAATGCTCTATAGCGCCCATTGAGCCTAACAAACACTTTTCGGCACTATTTACCTTCAGATCACAAAATGGACTTACAACACTCCCAAATGCTCTATAGCGCCCATTGAGCCTAACAAACACTTTTCGGCACTTTTTACCTTCAGATCACGAAATTGACTAACAACACTCCCAAATGCTATATAGCGCCCATTGAGCCTAAGAAACACTTTTCGGCACTTTTTACCTTCAGATCACGAAATTGACTAACAACACTCCCAAATGGTCTATAGCACCCATTGAGCATAACAAACACTTTTCGGCACTATTCACCGTCAGATCACGAAATGGACTTACTACACTCCAAAATGGTCTATAGCGCCCATTGAGCCTAACAAACACTTTTCGGCACTATTTACCTTCAGATCACGAAATTGACTTACAACACTCCAAAATGGTCTATAGCGCCCATTGAGCCTAAGAAACACTTTTCGGCACTTTTTACCTTCAGATCACGAAATTGACTAACAACACTCCCAAATGCTCTATAGCGCCCATTGAGCCTAAGAAACACTTTTCGGCACTTTTTACCTTCAGATCACGAAATTGACTAACAACACTCCCAAATGCTCTATAGCGCCCATTGAGCCTAACAAACACTTTTCGGCACTATTTACCTTCAGATCACAAAATGGACTTACAACACTCCCAAATGCTCTATAGCGCCCATTGAGCCTAACAAACACTTTTCGGCACTTTTTACCTTCAGATCACGAAATTGACTAACAACACTCCCAAATGCTATATAGCGCCCATTGAGCCTAAGAAACACTTTTCGGCACTTTTTACCTTCAGATCACGAAATTGACTAACAACACTCCCAAATGGTCTATAGCACCCATTGAGCATAACAAACACTTTTCGGCACTATTCACCGTCAGATCACGAAATGGACTTACTACACTCCAAAATGGTCTATAGCGCCCATTGAGCCTAACAAACACTTTTCGGCACTATTTACCTTCAGATCACGAAATGGACTTACAACACTTCAAAATGGTCTATAACGCCCATTGAGCCTAACAAACACTTTTCGGCACTTTTTACCTTCAGATCACGAAATGGACTAACAACACTCCCAAATGCTCTATAGCGCCGATTGAGCCTAACAAACACTTTTCGGCACTTTTTACCTTCAGATCACGAAATGGACTAACAACACTCCCAAATGCCCTATAGCGCCCATTGAGCCTAACAAACACTTTTCGGCTCTTTTTACCTTCAGATCACGAAATTGACTAACAACACTCCCAAATGCGTTATAGCGCCCATTGAGCCTAACAAACACTTTTCGGCACTATTTACCTTCAGATCACGAAATGGACTTACAAACACTCCAAAATGGTCTATAGCGCCCATTGAGCCTAACAAACACTTTTCGACACTTTTTACCTTCAGATCACGAAATGGACTAACAACACTCCCAAATGCTCTATAGCGCCCATTGAGCCTAACAAACATTTTTCGGCACTTTTTACCTTCAGATCACGAAATTGACTTACAACACTCCCAAATGGTCTATAGCGCCCATTGAGCCTAACAAACACTTTTTGGCACTATTTACCTTCAGATCACGAAATTGACTAAAAACACTCCCAAATGCTCTATAGCGCCCAATGAGCCTAACAAACACTTTTCGGCGCTATTTACCTTCAGATCACGAAATTGACTTACAACACTCCAAAATGGTCTATAGCGCCCATTGAGCCTAAGAAACACTTTTCGGCACTTTTTACCTTCAGATCACGAAATTGACTAACAACACTCCCAAATGCTCAATAGCGCCCATTGAGCCTAAGAAACACTTTTCGGCACTTTTTACCTTCAGATCACGAAATTGACTAACAACACTCCCAAATGCTCTATAGCGCCCATTGAGCCTAACAAACACTTTTCGGCACTATTTAACTTCAGATCACGAAATGGACTTACTACACTCCAAAATGGTCTATAGCGCCCATTGAGCCTAACAAACACTTTTCGGCACTATTTACCTTCAGATCACGAAATGGACTAACAACACTCCCAAATGCTCTATAGCGCCGATTGAGCCTAACAAACACTTTTCGGCACTTTTTACCTTCAGATCACGAAATGGACTAACAACACTCCCAAATGCTCTATAGCGCCCATTGAGCCTAACAAACACTTTTCGGCACTTTTTACCTTCAGATCACGAAATGGACTAACAACACTCCCAAATGCGTTATAGCGCCCATTGAGCCTAACAAACACTTTTTGGCACTATTTACCTTCAGATCACGAAATGGACTTCCAACACTTCCAAATGCTCTATAGCGCCCATTGAGCCTAACAAACATTTTTCGGCACTTTTTACCTTCAGATCACGAAATTGACTTACAACACTCCCAAATGGTCTATAGCGCCCATTGAGCCTAACAAACACTTTTTGGCACTATTTACCTTCAGATCACGAAATTGACTAAAAACACTCCCAAATGCTCTATAGCGCCCAATGAGCCTAACAAACACTTTTCGGCGCTATTTACCTTTAGATCACGAAATTGACTTACAACACTCCAAAATGGTCTATAGCGCCCATTGAGCCTAAGAAACACTTTTCGGCACTTTTTACCTTCAGATCACGAAATTGACTAACAACACTCCCAAATGCTCAATAGCGCCCATTGAGCCTAAGAAACACTTTTCGGCACTTTTTACCTTCAGATCACGAAATTGACTAACAACACTCCCAAATGCTCTATAGCGCCCATTGAGCCTAACAAACACTTTTCGGCACTATTTAACTTCAGATCACGAAATGGACTTACTACACTCCAAAATGGTCTATAGCGCCCATTGAGCCTAACAAACACTTTTCGGCACTATTTACCTTCAGATCACGAAATGGACTTACAAACACTCCAAAATGGTCTATAGCGCCCATTGAGCCTAACAAACACTTTTCGACACTTTTTACCTTCAGATCACGAAATGGACTAACAACACTCCCAAATGCTCTATAGCGCCCATTGAGCCTAACAAACATTTTTCGGCACTGTTTACCATCAGATCACGAAATTGACTTACAACACTCCCAAATGGTCTATAGCGCCCATTGAGCCTAACAAACACTTTTTGGCACTATTTACCTTCAGATCACGAAATTGACTAAAAACACTCCCAAATGCTCTATAGCGCCCAATGAGCCTAACAAACACTTTTCGGCGCTATTTACCTTTAGATCACGAAATTGACTTACAACACTCCAAAATGGTCTATAGCGCCCATTGAGCCTAAGAAACACTTTTCGGCACTTTTTACCTTCAGATCACGAAATTGACTAACAACACTCCCAAATGCTCAATAGCGCCCATTGAGCCTAAGAAACACTTTTCGGCACTTTTTACCTTCAGATCACGAAATTGACTAACAACACTCCAAAATGCTCTATAGCGCCCATTGAGCCTAACAAACACTTTTCGGCACTATTTAACTTCAGATCACGAAATGGACTTACTACACTCCAAAATGGTCTATAGCGCCCATTGAGCCTAACAAACACTTTTCGGCACTATTTACCTTCAGATCACGAAATGGACTTACAAACACTCCAAAATGGTCTATAGCGCCCATTGAGCCTAACAAACACTTTTCGACACTTTTTACCTTCAGATCACGAAATGGACTAACAACACTCCCAAATGCTCTATAGCGCCCATTGAGCCTAACAAACATTTTTCGGCACTTTTTACCTTCAGATCACGAAATTGACTTACAACACTCCCAAATGGTCTATAGCGCCCATTGAGCCTAACAAACACTTTTTGGCACTATTTACCTTCAGATCACGAAATTGACTAAAAACACTCCCAAATGCTCTATAGCGCCCAATGAGCCTAACAAACACTTTTCGGCGCTATTTACCTTCAGATCACGAAATTGACTTACAACACTCCAAAATGGTCTATAGCGCCCATTGAGCCTAAGAAACACTTTTCGGCACTTTTTACCTTCAGATCACGAAATTGACTAACAACACTCCCAAATGCTCAATAGCGCCCATTGAGCCTAAGAAACACTTTTCGGCACTTTTTACCTTCAGATCACGAAATTGACTAACAACACTCCCAAATGCTCTATAGCGCCCATTGAGCCTAACAAACACTTTTCGGCACTATTTAACTTCAGATCACGAAATGGACTTACTACACTCCAAAATGGTCTATAGCGCCCATTGAGCCTAACAAACACTTTTCGGCACTATTTACCTTCAGATCACGAAATGGACTTACAAACACTCCAAAATGGTCTATAGCGCCCATTGAGCCTAACAAACACTTTTCGACACTTTTTACCTTCAGATCACGAAATGGACTAACAACACTCCCAAATGCTCTATAGCGCCCATTGAGCCTAACAAACACTTTTCGGCACTTTTTACCTTCAGATCACGAAATGGACTAAAAACACTCCCAAATGCTCTATAGCGCCCATTGAGCCTAACAAACACTTTTCGGCACTATTTACCTTCAGATCACGAAATGGACTTACTACACTCCAAAATGGTCTATAGCGCCCATTGAGCCTAACAAACACTTTTCGGCACTATTTACCTTCAGATCACGAAATGGACTTACAAACACTCCAAAATGGTCTATAGCGCCCATTGAGCCTAACAAACACTTTTCGACACTTTTTACCTTCAGATCACGAAATGGACTAACAACACTCCCAAATGCGTTATAGCGCCCATTGAGCCTAACAAACACTTTTTGGCACTATTTACCTTCAGATCACGAAATGGACTTCCAACACTCCCAAATGCTCTATAGCGCCCATTGAGCTTAACAAACATTTTTCGGCACTTTTTACCTTCAGATCACGAAATTGACTTACAACACTCCCAAATGGTCTATAGCGCCCATTGAGCCTAACAAACACTTTTTGGCACTATTTACCTTCAGATCACGAAATGGACTTACAACACTCCAAAATGGTCTATAGCGCCCATTGAGAGTAAGAAACACTTTTCGGCACTATTTACCTTCAGATCACGAAATTGACTAAAAACACTCCCAAATGCTCTATAGCGCCCATTGAGCCTAACAAACACTTTTCGGCACTATTTACCTTCAGATCACGAAATTGACTTACAACACTCCAAAATGGTCTATAGCGCCCATTGAGCCTAACAAACACTTTTCGGCACTTTTTACCTCCAGATCACGAAATGGACTTACAACACTTCAAAATGGTCTATAGCGCCCATTGAGCCTAACAAACACTTTTCGGAACTTTTTACCTTCAGATCACGAAATGGACTAACAACACTCCCAAATGCTCTATAGCGCCCATTGAGCCTAACAAACACTTTTCGGCACTATTTACCTTCAGATCACGAAATTGACTTACAACACTCCAAAATGGTCTATAGCGCCCATTGAGCCTAACAAACACTTTTCGGCACTTTTTACCTCCAGATCACGAAATGGACTTACAACACTTCAAAATGGTCTATAGCGCCCATTGAGCCTAACAAACACTTTTCGGAACTTTTTAACTTCAGATCACGAAATGGACTTACAACACTCCCAAATGCGCTATAGCGCACATTGAGCCTAACAAACACTTTTTGGCACTATTTACCTTCAGATCACGAAATGGACTTACAACACTCCCAAATGGTCTATAGCGCCCATTGAGCCTAACAAACACTTTTCGGCACTTTTTACCTCCAGATCACGAAATTGACTAACAACACTCCCAAATGCTCTATACCGCCCATTGAGCCTAACAAACACTTTTCGGCACTTTTTACCTTCAGATCACGAAATGAACTAACAACACTCCCAAATGCTCTATAGCGCCCATTGAGCCTAACAAACACTTTTCGGCACATTTTACCTTCAGATCACGAAATGGACTAACAACACTCCCAAATGGTCTATAGCGCCCATTGAGCCTAAGAAACACTTTTCGGCACTTTTTACCTTCAGATCACGAAATGGACTAACAACACTCCCAAATGCGTTATAGCGCCCATTGAGCCTAACAAACACTTTTTGGCACTATTTACCTTCAGATCACGAAATGGACTTCCAACACTTCCAAATGCTCTATAGCGCCCATTGAGCCTAACAAACATTTTTCGGCACTTTTTACCTTCAGATCACGAAATTGACTTACAACACTCCCAAATGGTCTATAGCGCCCATTGAGCCTAACAAACACTTTTCGGCACTATTTACCTTCAGATCACGAAATGGACTTACAAACACTCCAAAATGGTCTATAGCGCCCATTGAGCCTAACAAACACTTTTCGACACTTTTTACCTTCAGATCACGAAATGGACTAACAACACTCCCAAATGCTCTATAGCGCCCATTGAGCCTAACAAACACTTTTCGGCACTTTTTACCTTCAGATCACGAAATTGACTAACAACACTCCCAAATACTCTATAGCGCCCATTGAGCCTAACAAACACTTTTCGGCACTTTTTACCTTCAGATCACGAAATGGACTAACAACACTCCCAAATGCGTTATAGCGCCCATTGAGCCTAACAAACACTTTTTGGCACTATTTACCTTCAGATCACGAAATGGACTTCCAACACTCCCAAATGCTCTATAGCGCCCATTGAGCCTAACAAACATTTTCCGGCACTTTTTACCTTCAGATCACGAAATTGACTTACAACACTCCCAAATGGTCTATAGCGCCCATTGAGCCTAACAAACACTTTTTGGCACTATTTACCTTCAGATCACGAAATGGACTTACAACACTCCAAAATGGTCTATAGCGCCCATTGAGAGTAAAAAACACTTTTCGGCACTATTTACCTTCAGATCACGAAATTGACTAAAAACACTCCCAAATGCTCTATAGCGCCCATTGAGCCTAACAAACACTTTTCGGCACTATTTACCTTCAGATCACGAAATTGACTTACAACACTCCAAAATGGTCTATAGCGCCCATTGAGCCTAAGAAACACTTTTCGGCACTTTTTACCTTCAGATCACGAAATTGACTAACAACACTCCCAAATGCTCTATAGCGCCCATTGAGCCTAAGAAACACTTTTCGGCACTTTTTACCTTCAGATCACGAAATTGACTAACAACACTCCCAAATGCTCTATAGCGCCCATTGAGCCTAACAAACACTTTTCGGCACTTTTTACCTTCAGATCACGAAATTGACTTACAACACTCCAAAATGGTCTATAGCGCCCATTGAGCCTAACAAACACTTTTCGGCACTTTTTACCTCCAGATCACGAAATGGACTTACAACACTTCAAAATGGTCTATAGCGCCCATTGAGCCTAACAAACACTTTTCGGAACTTTTTACCTTCAGATCACGAAATGGACTAACAACACTCCCAAATGCTCTATAGCGCCCATTGAGCCTAACAAACACTTTTCGGCACTATTTACCTTCAGATCACGAAATTGACTTACAACACTCCAAAATGGTCTATAGCGCCCATTGAGCCTAACAAACACTTTTCGGCACTTTTTACCTCCAGATCACGAAATGGACTTACAACACTTCAAAATGGTCTATAGCGCCCATTGAGCCTAACAAACACTTTTCGGAACTTTTTACCTTCAGATCACGAAATGGACTTACAACACTCCCAAATGCGCTATAGCGCACATTGAGCCTAACAAACACTTTTTGGCACTATTTACCTTCAGATCACGAAATGGACTTACAACACTCCCAAATGGTCTATAGCGCCCATTGAGCCTAACAAACACTTTTCGGCACTTTTTACCTCCAGATCACGAAATTGACTAACAACACTCCCAAATGCTCTATACCGCCCATTGAGCCTAACAAACACTTTTCGGCACTTTTTACCTTCAGATCACGAAATGAACTAACAACACTCCCAAATGCTCTATAGCGCCCATTGAGCCTAACAAACACTTTTCGGCACTTTTTACCTTCAGATCACGAAATGGACTAACAACACTCCCAAATGGTCTATAGCGCCCATTGAGCCTAAGAAACACTTTTCGGCACTTTTTACCTTCAGATCACGAAATGGACTAACAACACTCCCAAATGCGTTATAGCGCCCATTGAGCCTAACAAACACTTTTTGGCACTATTTACCTTCAGATCACGAAATGGACTTCCAACACTTCCAAATGCTCTATAGCGCCCATTGAGCCTAACAAACATTTTTCGGCACTTTTTACCTTCAGATCACGAAATTGACTTACAACACTCCCAAATGGTCTATAGCGCCCATTGAGCCTAACAAACACTTTTCGGCACTATTTACCTTCAGATCACGAAATGGACTTACAAACACTCCAAAATGGTCTATAGCGCCCATTGAGCCTAACAAACACTTTTCGACACTTTTTACCTTCAGATCACGAAATGGACTAACAACACTCCCAAATGCTCTATAGCGCCCATTGAGCCTAACAAACACTTTTCGGCACTTTTTACCTTCAGATCACGAAATTGACTAACAACACTCCCAAATGCTCTATAGCGCCCATTGAGCCTAACAAACACTTTTCGGCACTTTTTACCTTCAGATCACGAAATGGACTAACAACACTCCCAAATGCGTTATAGCGCCCATTGAGCCTAACAAACACTTTTTGGCACTATTTACCTTCAGATCACGAAATGGACTTCCAACACTCCCAAATGCTCTATAGCGCCCATTGAGCCTAACAAACATTTTTCGGCACTTTTTACCTTCAGATCACGAAATTGACTTACAACACTCCCAAATGGTCTATAGCGCCCATTGAGCCTAACAAACACTTTTTGGCACTATTTACCTTCAGATCACGAAATGGACTTACAACACTCCAAAATGGTCTATAGCGCCCATTGAGAGTAAAAAACACTTTTCGGCACTATTTACCTTCAGATCACGAAATTGACTAAAAACACTCCCAAATGCTCTATAGCGCCCATTGAGCCTAACAAACACTTTTCGGCACTATTTACCTTCAGATCACGAAATTGACTTACAACACTCCAAAATGGTCTATAGCGCCCATTGAGCCTAAGAAACACTTTTCGGCACTTTTTACCTTCAGATCACGAAATTGACTAACAACACTCCCAAATGCTCTATAGCGCCCATTGAGCCTAAGAAACACTTTTCGGCACTTTTTACCTTCAGATCACGAAATTGACTAACAACACTCCCAAATGCTCTATAGCGCCCATTGAGCCTAACAAACACTTTTCGGCACTATTTACCTTCAGATCACAAAATGGACTTACAACACTCCCAAATGCTCTATAGCGCCCATTGAGCCTAACAAACACTTTTCGGCACTTTTTACCTTCAGATCACGAAATTGATTAACAACACTCCCAAATGCTCTATAGCGCCCATTGAGCCTAAGAAACACTTTTCGGCACTTTTTACCTTCAGATCACGAAATTGACTAACAACACTCTCAAATGGTCTATAGCGCCCATTGAGCATAACAAACACTTTTCGGCACTATTCACCGTCAGATCACGAAATGGACTTACAACACTTTAAAATGGTCTATAGCGCCCATTGAGCCTAACAAACACTTTTCGGAACTTTTTACCTTCAGATCACGAAATGGACTTACAACACTCCCAAATGCGCTATAGCGCACATTGAGCCTAACAAACACTTTTTGGCACTATTTACCTTCAGATCACGAAATGGACTTACAACACTCCCAAATGGTCTATAGCGCCCATTGAGCCTAACAAACACTTTTCGGCACTTTTTACCTCCAGATCACGAAATTGACTAACAACACTCCCAAATGCTCTATACCGCCCATTGAGCCTAACAAACACTTTTCGGCACTTTTTACCTTCAGATCACGAAATGAACTAACAACACTCCCAAATGCTCTATAGCGCCCATTGAGCCTAACAAACACTTTTCGGCACTTTTTACCTTCAGATCACGAAATGGACTAACAACACTCCCAAATGGTCTATAGCGCCCATTGAGCCTAAGAAACACTTTTCGGCACTTTTTACCTTCAGATCACGAAATGGACTAACAACACTCCCAAATGCGTTATAGCGCCCATTGAGCCTAACAAACACTTTTTGGCACTATTTACCTTCAGATCACGAAATGGACTTCCAACACTTCCAAATGCTCTATAGCGCCCATTGAGCCTAACAAACATTTTTCGGCACTTTTTACCTTCAGATCACGAAATTGACTTACAACACTCCCAAATGGTCTATAGCGCCCATTGAGCCTAACAAACACTTTTCGGCACTATTTACCTTCAGATCACGAAATGGACTTACAAACACTCCAAAATGGTCTATAGCGCCCATTGAGCCTAACAAACACTTTTCGACACTTTTTACCTTCAGATCACGAAATGGACTAACAACACTCCCAAATGCTCTATAGCGCCCATTGAGCCTAACAAACACTTTTCGGCACTTTTTACCTTCAGATCACGAAATTGACTAACAACACTCCCAAATGCTCTATAGCGCCCATTGAGCCTAACAGACACTTTTCGGCACTTTTTACCTTCAGATCACGAAATGGACTAACAACACTCCCAAATGCGTTATAGCGCCCATTGAGCCTAACAAACACTTTTTGGCACTATTTACCTTCAGATCACGAAATGGACTTCCAACACTCCCAAATGCTCTATAGCGCCCATTGAGCCTAACAAACATTTTTCGGCACTTTTTACCTTCAGATCACGAAATTGACTTACAACACTCCCAAATGGTCTATAGCGCCCATTGAGCCTAACAAACACTTTTTGGCACTATTTACCTTCAGATCACGAAATGGACTTACAACACTCCAAAATGGTCTATAGCGCCCATTGAGAGTAAAAAACACTTTTCGGCACTATTTACCTTCAGATCACGAAATTGACTAAAAACACTCCCAAATGCTCTATAGCGCCCATTGAGCCTAACAAACACTTTTCGGCACTATTTACCTTCAGATCACGAAATTGACTTACAACACTCCAAAATGGTCTATAGCGCCCATTGAGCCTAAGAAACACTTTTCGGCACTTTTTACCTTCAGATCACGAAATTGACTAACAACACTCCCAAATGCTCTATAGCGCCCATTGAGCCTAAGAAACACTTTTCGGCACTTTTTACCTTCAGATCACGAAATTGACTAACAACACTCCCAAATGCTCTATAGCGCCCATTGAGCCTAACAAACACTTTTCGGCACTATTTACCTTCAGATCACAAAATGGACTTACAACACTCCCAAATGCTCTATAGCGCCCATTGAGCCTAACAAACACTTTTCGGCACTTTTTACCTTCAGATCACGAAATTGATTAACAACACTCCCAAATGCTCTATAGCGCCCATTGAGCCTAAGAAACACTTTTCGGCACTTTTTACCTTCAGATCACGAAATTGACTAACAACACTCTCAAATGGTCTATAGCGCCCATTGAGCATAACAAACACTTTTCGGCACTATTCACCGTCAGATCACGAAATGGACTTACAACACTTTAAAATGGTCTATAGCGCCCATTGAGCCTAACAAACACTTTTCGGCACTTTTTACCTTCAGATCACGAAATGGACTAACAACACTCCTAAATGCTCTATAGCGCCGATTGAGCCTAACAAACACTTTTCGGCACTTTTTACCTTCAGATCACGAAATGGACTAACAACACTCCCAAATGCTCTATAGCGCCCATTGAGCCTAACAAACACTTTTCGGCACTTTTTACCTTCAGATCACGAAATGGACTAACAACACTCCCAAATGCGTTATAGCGCCCATTGAGCCTAACAAACACTTTTTGGCACTATTTACCTTCAGATCACGAAATTGACTTACAACACTCCCAAATGGTCTATAGCGCCCATTGAGCCTAACAAACACTTTTTGGCACTATTTACCTTCAGATCACGAAATTGACTAAAAACACTCCTAAATGCTCTATAGCGCCCATTGAGCCTAACAAACACTTTTCGGCACTATTTACCTTCAGATCACGAAATTGACTTACAACACTCCAAAATGGTCTATAGCGCCCATTGAGCCTAACAAACACTTTTCGGCACTTTTTACCTTCAGATCACGAAATTGACTAACAACACTCCCAAATGCTCAATAGCGCCCATTGAGCCTAAGAAACACTTTTCGGCACTTTTTACCTTCAGATCACGAAATTGACTAACAACACTCCCAAATGCTCTATAGCGCCCATTGAGCCTAACAAACACTTTTCGGCACTATTTAACTTCAGATCACGAAATGGACTTACTACACTCCAAAATGGTCTATAGCGCCCATTGAGCCTAACAAACACTTTTCGGCACTATTTACCTTCAGATCACGAAATGGACTTACAAACACTCCAAAATGGTCTATAGCGCCCATTGAGCCTAACAAACACTTTTCGACACTTTTTACCTTCAGATCACGAAATTGACTTACAACACTCCCAAATGGTCTATAGCGCCCATTGAGCCTAACAAACACTTTTCGGCACTATTTACCTTCAGATCACGAAATGGACTTACAAACACTCCAAAATGGTCTATAGCGCCCATTGAGCCTAACAAACACTTTTCGACACTTTTTACCTTCAGATCACGAAATGGACTAACAACACTCCCAAATGCTCTATAGCGCCCATTGAGCCTAACAAACACTTTTCGGCACTTTTTACCTTCAGATCACGAAATTGACTAACAACACTCCCAAATGCTCTATAGCGCCCATTGAGCCTAACAGACACTTTTCGGCACTTTTTACCTTCAGATCACGAAATGGACTAACAACACTCCCAAATGCGTTATAGCGCCCATTGAGCCTAACAAACACTTTTTGGCACTATTTACCTTCAGATCACGAAATGGACTTCCAACACTCCCAAATGCTCTATAGCGCCCATTGAGCCTAACAAACATTTTTCGGCACTTTTTACCTTCAGATCACGAAATTGACTTACAACACTCCCAAATGGTCTATAGCGCCCATTGAGCCTAACAAACACTTTTTGGCACTATTTACCTTCAGATCACGAAATGGACTTACAACACTCCAAAATGGTCTATAGCGCCCATTGAGAGTAAAAAACACTTTTCGGCACTATTTACCTTCAGATCACGAAATTGACTAAAAACACTCCCAAATGCTCTATAGCGCCCATTGAGCCTAACAAACACTTTTCGGCACTATTTACCTTCAGATCACGAAATTGACTTACAACACTCCAAAATGGTCTATAGCGCCCATTGAGCCTAAGAAACACTTTTCGGCACTTTTTACCTTCAGATCACGAAATTGACTAACAACACTCCCAAATGCTCTATAGCGCCCATTGAGCCTAAGAAACACTTTTCGGCACTTTTTACCTTCAGATCACGAAATTGACTAACAACACTCCCAAATGCTCTATAGCGCCCATTGAGCCTAACAAACACTTTTCGGCACTATTTACCTTCAGATCACAAAATGGACTTACAACACTCCCAAATGCTCTATAGCGCCCATTGAGCCTAACAAACACTTTTCGGCACTTTTTACCTTCAGATCACGAAATTGATTAACAACACTCCCAAATGCTCTATAGCGCCCATTGAGCCTAAGAAACACTTTTCGGCACTTTTTACCTTCAGATCACGAAATTGACTAACAACACTCTCAAATGGTCTATAGCGCCCATTGAGCATAACAAACACTTTTCGGCACTATTCACCGTCAGATCACGAAATGGACTTACAACACTTTAAAATGGTCTATAGCGCCCATTGAGCCTAACAAACACTTTTCGGCACTTTTTACCTTCAGATCACGAAATGGACTAACAACACTCCTAAATGCTCTATAGCGCCGATTGAGCCTAACAAACACTTTTCGGCACTTTTTACCTTCAGATCACGAAATGGACTAACAACACTCCCAAATGCTCTATAGCGCCCATTGAGCCTAACAAACACTTTTCGGCACTTTTTACCTTCAGATCACGAAATGGACTAACAACACTCCCAAATGCGTTATAGCGCCCATTGAGCCTAACAAACACTTTTTGGCACTATTTACCTTCAGATCACGAAATTGACTTACAACACTCCCAAATGGTCTATAGCGCCCATTGAGCCTAACAAACACTTTTTGGCACTATTTACCTTCAGATCACGAAATTGACTAAAAACACTCCTAAATGCTCTATAGCGCCCATTGAGCCTAACAAACACTTTTCGGCACTATTTACCTTCAGATCACGAAATTGACTTACAACACTCCAAAATGGTCTATAGCGCCCATTGAGCCTAACAAACACTTTTCGGCACTTTTTACCTTCAGATCACGAAATTGACTAACAACACTCCCAAATGCTCAATAGCGCCCATTGAGCCTAAGAAACACTTTTCGGCACTTTTTACCTTCAGATCACGAAATTGACTAACAACACTCCCAAATGCTCTATAGCGCCCATTGAGCCTAACAAACACTTTTCGGCACTATTTAACTTCAGATCACGAAATGGACTTACTACACTCCAAAATGGTCTATAGCGCCCATTGAGCCTAACAAACACTTTTCGGCACTATTTACCTTCAGATCACGAAATGGACTTACAAACACTCCAAAATGGTCTATAGCGCCCATTGAGCCTAACAAACACTTTTCGACACTTTTTACCTTCAGATCACGAAATGGACTAACAACACTCCCAAATGCTCTATAGCGCCCATTGAGCCTAACAAACACTTTTCGGCACTTTTTACCTTCAGATCACGAAATGGACTAAAAACACTCCCAAATGCTCTATAGCGCCCATTGAGCCTAACAAACCATTTTCGGCACTTTTTACCTTCAGATCACGAAATGGACTAACAACACTCCCAAATGCTCTATAGCGCCCATTGAGCTTAACAAACACTTTTCGGCACTTTTTAAGTTCAGATCACGAAATGGACTAACAACCCTCCCAAATGCGTTATAGCGCCCATTGAGCCTAACAAACACTTTTTGGCACTATTTACCTTCAGATCACGAAATGGACTTCCAACACTCCCAAATGCTCTATAGCGCCCATTGAGCCTAACAAACATTTTTCGGCACTTTTTACCTTCAGATCACGAAATTGACTTACAACACTCCCAAATGGTCTATAGCGCCCATTGAGCCTAACAAACACTTTTTGGCACTATTTACCTTCAGATCACGAAATGGACTTACAACACTACAAAATGGTCTATAGCGCCCATTGAGAGTAAGAAACACTTTTCGGCACTATTTACCTTCAGATCACGAAATTGACTACTTTTCGGCACTATTTACCTTCAGATCACGAAATGGACTTACAAACACTCCAAAATGGTCTATAGCGCCCATTGAGCCTAACAAACACTTTTCGACACTTTTTACCTTCAGATCACGAAATGGACTAACAACACTCCCAAATGCTCTATAGCGCCCATTGAGCCTAACAAACACTTTTCGGCACTTTTTACAATCAGATCATGAAATGGACTAAAAACACTCCCAAATGCTCTATAGCGCCCATTGAGCCTAACAAACACTTTTCGGCACTATTTACCTTCAGATCACGAAATGGACTTACTACACTCCAAAATGGTCTATAGCGCCCATTGAGCCTAACAAACACTTTTCGGCACTATTTACCTTCAGATCACGAAATGGACTTACAAACACTCCAAAATGGTCTATAGCGCCCATTGAGCCTAACAAACACTTTTCGACACTTTTTACCTTCAGATCACGAAATTGACTTACAACACTCCCAAATGGTCTATAGCGCCCATTGAGCCTAACAAACACTTTTTGGCACTATTTACCTTCAGATCACGAAATTGACTAAAAACACTCCCAAATGCTCTATAGCGCCCATTGAGCCTAACAAACACTTTTCGGCACTATTTACCTTCAGATCACGAAATTGACTTACAACACTCCAAAATGGTCTATAGCGCCCATTGAGCCTAAGAAACACTTTTCGGCACTTTTTACCTTCAGATCACGAAATTGACTAACAACACTCCCAAATGCTCAATAGCGCCCATTGAGCCTAAGAAACACTTTTCGGCACTTTTTACCTTCAGATCACGAAATTGACTAACAACACTCCCAAATGCTCTATAGCGCCCATTGAGCCTAACAAACACTTTTCGGCACTATTTAACTTCAGATCACGAAATGGACTTACTACACTCCAAAATGGTCTATAGCGCCCATTGAGCCTAACAAACACTTTTCGGCACTATTTACCTTCAGATCACGAAATGGACTTACAAACACTCCAAAATGGTCTATAGCGCCCATTGAGCCTAACAAACACTTTTCGACACTTTTTACCTTCAGATCACGAAATGGACTAACAACACTCCCAAATGCTCTATAGCGCCCATTGAGCCTAACAAACACTTTTCGGCACTTTTTACCTTCAGATCACGAAATGGACTAAAAACACTCCCAAATGCTCTATAGCGCCCATTGAGCCTAACAAACACTTTTCGGCACTTTTTACCTTCAGATCACGAAATGGACTAACAACACTCCCAAATGCTCTATAGCGCCCATTGAGCTTAACAAACACTTTTCGGCACTTTTTAAGTTCAGATCACGAAATGGACTAACAACCCTCCCAAATGCGTTATAGCGCCCATTGAGCCTAACAAACACTTTTTGGCACTATTTACCTTCAGATCACGAAATGGACTTCCAACACTCCCAAATGCTCTATAGCGCCCATTGAGCCTAACAAACATTTTTCGGCACTTTTTACCTTCAGATCACGAAATTGACTTACAACACTCCCAAATGGTCTATAGCGCCCATTGAGCCTAACAAACACTTTTTGGCACTATTTACCTTCAGATCACGAAATGGACTTACAACACTACAAAATGGTCTATAGCGCCCATTGAGAGTAAGAAACACTTTTCGGCACTATTTACCTTCAGATCACGAAATTGACTACTTTTCGGCACTATTTACCTTCAGATCACGAAATGGACTTACAAACACTCCAAAATGGTCTATAGCGCCCATTGAGCCTAACAAACACTTTTCGACACTTTTTACCTTCAGATCACGAAATGGACTAACAACACTCCCAAATGCTCTATAGCGCCCATTGAGCCTAACAAACACTTTTCGGCACTTTTTACCTTCAGATCACGAAATGGACTAAAAACACTCCCAAATGCTCTATAGCGCCCATTGAGCCTAACAAACACTTTTCGGCACTATTTACCTTCAGATCACGAAATGGACTTACTACACTCCAAAATGGTCTATAGCGCCCATTGAGCCTAACAAACACTTTTCGGCACTATTTACCTTCAGATCACGAAATGGACTTACAAACACTCCAAAATGGTCTATAGCGCCCATTGAGCCTAACAAACACTTTTCGACACTTTTTACCTTCAGATCACGAAATGGACTAACAACACTCCCAAATGCTCTATAGCGCCCATTGAGCCTAACAAACACTTTTCGGCACTTTTTACCTTCAGATCACGAAATGGACTAACAACACTCCCAAATGCTCTATAGCGCCCATTGAGCCTAACAAACACTTTTCGGCACTTTTTACCTTCAGATCACGAAATTGACTAACAACACTCCCAAATGCTCTATAGCGCCCATTGAGCCTAACAAACACTTTTCGGCACGTTTTACCTTCAGATCACGAAATGGACTAACAACACTCCCAAATGCGTTATAGCGCCCATTGAGCCTAACAAACACTTTTTGGCACTATTTACCTTCAGATCACGAAATGGACTTACAACACTCCCAAATGCTCTATAGCGCCCATTGAGCCTAACAAACACTTTTTCGGCACTTTTTACCTTCAGATCACGAAATGGACTTACAACACTCCCAAATGGTCTATAGCGCCCATTGAGCCTAACAAACACTTTTCGGCACTTTTTACCTTCAGATCACGAAATTGACTAACAACACTCCCAAATGCTCTATAGCGCCCATTGAGCCTAACAAACACTTTTCGCACTTTTTACCTTCAGATCACGAAATGGACTAACAACACTCCCAAATGCGTTATAGCGCCCATTGAGCCTAACAAACACTTTTTGGCACTATTTACCTTCAGATCACGAAATGGACTTCCAACACTCCAAATGCTCTATAGCGCCCATTGAGCCTAACAAACATTTTTCGGCACTTTTTACCTTCAGATCACGAAATTGACTTACAACACTCCCAAATGGTCTATAGCGCCATTGAGCCTAACAACCACTTTTTGGCACTATTTACCTTCAGATCACGAAATGGACTTACAACACTCCAAAATGGTCTATAGCGCCCATTGAGAGTAAGAAACACTTTTCGCACTATTTACCTTCAGATCACGAAATTGACTAAAAACACTCCCAAATGCTCTATAGCGCCCATTGAGCCTAACAAACACTTTTCGGCACTATTTACCTTCAGATCACGAAATTGACTTACAACACTCCAAAATGGTCTATAGCGCCCATTGTGCCTAAGAAACACTTTTCGGCACTTTTTACCTTCAGATCACTAAATTGACTAACAACACTCCCAAATGCTCTATAGCGCCCATTGAGCCTAAGAAACACTTTTCGGCACTTTTTTACCTTCAGATCACGAAATTGACTAACAACACTCCCAAATGCTCTATAGCGCCATTGAGCCTAACAAACACTTTTCGGCACTATTTACCTTCAGATCACAAAATGGACTTACAACACTCCCAAATGCTCTATAGCGCCCATTGAGCCTAACAAACACTTTTCGGCACTTTTTACCTTCAGATCACGAAATTGATTAACAACACTCCCAAATGCTATATAGCGCCCATTGAGCCTAAGAAACACTTTTCGGCACTTTTTACCTTCAGATCACGAAATTGACTAACAACACTCTCAAATGGTCTATAGCGCCCATTGAGCATAACAAACACTTTTCGGCACTATTCACCGTCAGATCACGAAATGGACTTACAACACTTCAAAATGGTCTATAGCGCCCATTGAGCCTAACAAACACTTTTCGGCACTTTTTACCTTCAGATCACGAAATGGACTAACAACACTCCTAAATGCTCTATAGCGCCGATTGAGCCTAACAAACACTTTCGGCACTTTTTACCTTCAGATCACGAAATGGACTAACAACACTCCCAAATGCTCTATAGCGCCCATTGAGCCTAACAAACACTTTTCGGCACTTTTTACCTTCAGATCACGAAATGGACTAACAACACTCCCAAATGCGTTATAGCGCCCATTGAGCCTAACAAACACTTTTTGGCACTATTTACCTTCAGATCACGAAATTGACTTACAACACTCCCAAATGGTCTATAGCGCCCATTGAGCCTAACAAACACTTTTTGGCACTATTTACCTTCAGATCACGAAATTGACTAAAAACACTCCCAAATGCTCTATAGCGCCCATTGAGCCTAACAAACACTTTTCGGCACTATTTACCTTCAGATCACGAAATTGACTTACAACACTCCAAAATGGTCTATAGCGCCCATTGAGCCTAAGAAACACTTTTCGGCACTTTTTACCTTCAGATCACGAAATTGACTAACAACACTCCCAAATGCTCAATAGCGCCCATTGAGCCTAAGAAACACTTTTCGGCACTTTTTACCTTCAGATCACGAAATTGACTAACAACACTCCCAAATGCTCTATAGCGGCCCATTGAGCCTAACAAACACTTTTCGGCACTATTTAACTTCAGATCACGAAATGGACTTACTACACTCCAAAATGGTCTATAGCGCCCATTGAGCCTAACAAACACTTTTCGGCACTATTTACGCTTCAGAACACGAAATGGACTTACAAACACTCCAAAATGGTCTATAGCGCCCATTGAGCCTAACAAACACTTTTCGACACTTTTTACCTTCAGATCACGAAATGGACTAACAACACTCCAAATGCTCTATAGCGCCCATTGAGCCTAACAAACACTTTTCGGCACTTTTTACCTTCAGATCACGAAATGGACTAAAAACACTCCCAAATGCTCTATAGCGCCCCATTGAGCTTAACAAACACTTTTCGGCACTTTTTAAGTTCAGATCACGAAATGGACTAACAACACTCCCAAATGCTCTATAGCGCCCATTGAGCCTAACAAACACTTTTCGGCACTTTTTACCTTCAGATCACGAAATGGACTAAAAACACTCCCAAATGCTCTATAGCGCCCATTGAGCTTAACAAACACTTTTCGGCACTTTTTAAGTTCAGATCACGAATGGACTAACAACACTCCCAAATGCGTTATAGCGCCCATTGAGCCTAACAAACACTTTTTAGCACTATTTACCTTCAGATCACGAAATGGACTTCCAACACTCCCAAATGCTCTATAGCGCCCATTGAGCCTAACAAACATTTTTCGGCACTTTTTACCTTCAGATCACGAAATTGACTTACAACACTCCCAAATGGTCTATAGCGCCCATTGAGCCTAACAAACACTTTTAGGCACTATTTACCTTCAGATCACGAAATGGACTTACAACACTCCAAAATGGTCTATAGCGCCCATTGAGAGTAAGAAACACTTTTCGGCACTATTTACCTTCAGATCACGAAATTGACTAAAAACACTCCCAAATGCTCTATAGCGCCCATTGAGCCTAACAAACACTTTTCGGCACTATTTACCTTCAGATCACGAATTGACTTACAACACTCCAAAATGGTCTATAGCGCCCATTGAGCCTAAGAAACACTTTTCGGCACTTTTTACCTTCAGATCACGAAATTGACTAACAACACTCCCAAATGCTCTATAGCGCCCATTGAGCCTAAGAAACACCTTTTCGGCACTTTTTACCTTCAGATCACGAAATTGACTAACAACACTCCCAAATGCTCTATAGCGGCCCATTGAGCCTAACAAACACTTTTCGGCACTATTTACCTTCAGATCACAAAATGGACTTACAACACTCCAAATGCTCTATAGCGCCCATTGAGCCTAACAAACACTTTTCGGCACTTTGTACCTTCAGATCACGAAATTGACTAACAACACTCCCAAATGCTCTATAGCGCCCATTGAGCCTAACAAACACTTTTCGACACTTTTTACCTTCAGATCACGAAATGGACTTCCAACACTCCCAAATGCTCTATAGCGCCCATTGAGCCTAACAAACATTTTTCGGCACTTTTTACCTTCAGATCACGAAATGACTTACAACACTCCCAAATGGTCTATAGCGCCCATTGAGCCTAACAAACACTTTTCGGCACTTTTTACCTTCAGATCACGAAATTGGACTAACAACACTCCCAAATGCTCTATAGCGCCCATTGAGCCTAACAAACACTTTTCGGCACTTTTTACCTTCAGATCACGAAATGGACTAACAACACTCCCAAATGCGTTATAGCGCCCATTGAGCCTAACAAACACTTTTTGGCACTATTTACCTTCAGATCACGAAATGGACTTCCAACACTCCCAAATGCTCTATAGCGCCCATTGAGCCTAACAAACACTTTTCGGCACTTTTGACCTTCAGATCACGAAATTGACTAACAACACTCCCAAATGGTCTATAGCGCCCATTGAGCATAACAAACACTTTTCGGCACTATTCACCGTCAGATCACGAAATGGACTTACTACACTCCAAAATGGTCTATAGCGCCCATTGAGCCTAACAAACACTTTTCGGCACTATTTACCTTCAGATCACGAAATGGACTAACAACACTCCTAAATGCTCTATAGCGCCGATTGAGCCTAACAAACACTTTTCGGCACTTTTTACCTTCAGATCACGAAATGGACTAACAACACTCCCAAATGCTCTATAGCGCCCATTGAGCCTAACAAACACTTTTCGGCACTTTTTACCTTCAGATCACGAAATGGACTAACAACACTCCCAAATGCGTTATAGCGCCCATTGAGCCTAACAAACACTTTTTGGCACTATTTACCTTCAGATCACGAAATTGACTTACAACACTCCCAAATGGTCTATAGCGCCCATTGAGCCTAACAAACACTTTTTGGCACTATTTACCTTCAGATCACGAAATTGACTAAAAACACTCCCAAATGCTCTATAGCGCCCATTGAGCCTAACAAACACTTTTCGGCACTATTTACCTTCAGATCACGAAATTGACTTACAACACTCCAAAATGGTCTATAGCGCCCATTGAGCCTAAGAAACACTTTTCGGCACTTTTTACCTTCAGATCACGAAATTGACTAACAACACTCCCAAATGCTCAATAGCGCCCATTGAGCCTAAGAAACACTTTTCGGCACTTTTTACCTTCAGATCACGAAATTGACTAACAACACTCCCAAATGCTCTATAGCGGCCCATTGAGCCTAACAAACACTTTTCGGCACTATTTAACTTCAGATCACGAAATGGACTTACTACACTCCAAAATGGTCTATAGCGCCCATTGAGCCTAACAAACACTTTTCGGCACTATTTACCTTCAGAACACGAAATGGACTTACAAACACTCCAAAATGGTCTATAGCGCCCATTGAGCCTAACAAACACTTTTCGACACTTTTTACCTTCAGATCACGAAATGGACTTCCAACACTCCCAAATGCTCTATAGCGCCCATTGAGCCTAACAAACATTTTTCGGCACTTTTTACCTTCAGATCACGAAATTGACTTACAACACTCCCAAATGGTCTATAGCGCCCATTGAGCCTAACAAACACTTTTCGGCACTTTTTACCTTCAGATCACGAAATTGACTAACAACACTCCCAAATGCTCTATAGCGCCCATTGAGCCTAACAAACACTTTTCGGCACTTTTTACCTTCAGATCACGAAATGGACTAACAACACTCCCAAATGCGTTATAGCGCCCATTGAGCCTAACAAACACTTTTTGGCACTATTTACCTTCAGATCACGAAATGGACTTCCAACACTCCCAAATGCTCTATAGCGCCCATTGAGCCTAACAAACATTTTTCGGCACTTTTTACCTTCAGATCACGAAATTGACTTACAACACTCCCAAATGGTCTATAGCGCCCATTGAGCCTAACAACCACTTTTTGGCACTATTTACCTTCAGATCACGAAATGGACTTACAACACTCCAAAATGGTCTATAGCGCCCATTGAGAGTAAGAAACACTTTTCGGCACTATTTACCTTCAGATCACGAAATTGACTAAAAACACTCCCAAATGCTCTATAGCGCCCATTGAGCCTAACAAACACTTTTCGGCACTATTTACCTTCAGATCACGAAATTGACTTACAACACTCCAAAATGGTCTATAGCGCCCATTGAGCCTAAGAAACACTTTTCGGCACTTTTTACCTTCAGATCACGAAATTGACTAACAACACTCCCAAATGCTCTATAGCGCCCATTGAGCCTAAGAAACACTTTTCGGCACTTTTTACCTTCAGATTACGAAATTGACTAACAACACTCCCAAATGCTCTATAGCGCCCATTGAGCCTAACAAACACTTTTCGGCACTATTTACCTTCAGATCACAAAATGGACTTACAACACTCCCAAATGCTCTATAGCGCCCATTGAGCCTAACAAACACTTTTCGGCACTTTTTACCTTCAGATCACGAAATTGATTAACAACACTCCCAAATGCTCTATAGCGCCCATTGAGCCTAAGAAACACTTTTCGGCACTTTTTACCTTCAGATCACGAAATTGACTAACAACACTCTCAAATGGTCTATAGCGCCCATTGAGCATAACAAACACTTTTCGGCACTATTCACCGTCAGATCACGAAATGGACTTACAACACTTCAAAATGGTCTATAGCGCCCATTGAGCCTAACAAACACTTTTCGGCACTTTTTACCTTCAGATCACAAAATGGACTAACAACACTCCTAAATGCTCTATAGCGCCGATTGAGCCTAACAAACACTTTTCGGCACTTTTTACCTTCAGATCACGAAATGGACTAACAACACTCCCAAATGCTCTATAGCGCCCATTGAGCCTAACAAACACTTTTCGGCACTTTTTACCTTCAGATCACGAAATGGACTAACAACACTCCCAAATGCGTTATAGCGCCCATTGAGCCTAACAAACACTTTTTGGCACTATTTACCTTCAGATCACGAAATTGACTTACAACACTCCCAAATGGTCTATAGCGCCCATTGAGCCTAACAAACACTTTTTGGCACTATTTACCTTCAGATCACGAAATTGACTAAAAACACTCCCAAATGCTCTATAGCGCCCATTGAGCCTAACAAACACTTTTCGGTACTATTTACCTTCAGATCACGAAATTGACTTACAACACTCCAAAATGGTCTATAGCGCCCATTGAGCCTAAGAAACACTTTTCGGCACTTTTTACCTTCAGATCACGAAATTGACTAACAACACTCCCAAATGCTCAATAGCGCCCATTGAGCCTAAGAAACACTTTTCGGCACTTTTTACCTTCAGATCACGAAATTGACTAACAACACTCCCAAATGCTCTATAGCGGCCCATTGAGCCTTACAAACACTTTTCGGCACTATTTAACTTCAGATCACGAAATGGACTTACTACACTCCAAAATGGTCTATAGCGCCCATTGAGCCTAACAAACACTTTTCGGCACTATTTACCTTCAGAACACGAAATGGACTTACAAACACTCCAAAATGGTCTATAGCGCCCATTGAGCCTAACAAACACTTTTCGACACTTTTTACCTTCAGATCACGAAATGGACTAACAACACTCCCAAATGCTCTATAGCGCCCATTGAGCCTAACAAACACTTTTCGGCACTTTTTACCTTCAGATCACGAAATGGACTAAAAACACTCCCAAATGCTCTATAGCGCCCATTGAGCCTAACAAACACTTTTCGGCACTTTTTACCTTCAGATCACGAAATGGACTAACAACACTCCCAAATGCTCTATAGCGCCCATTGAGCTTAACAAACACTTTTCGGCACTTTTTAAGTTCAGATCACGAAATGGACTAACAACACTCCCAAATGCGTTATAGCGCCCATTGAGCCTAACAAACACTTTTTGGCACTATTTACCTTCAGATCACGAAATGGACTTCCAACACTCCCAAATGCTCTATAGCGCCCATTGAGCCTAACAAACATTTTTCGGCACTTTTTACCTTCAGATCACGAAATTGACTTACAACACTCCCAAATGGTCTATAGCGCCCATTGAGCCTAACAAACACTTTTTGGCACTATTTACCTTCAGATCACGAAATGGACTTACAACACTACAAAATGGTCTATAGCGCCCATTGAGAGTAAGAAACACTTTTCGGCACTATTTACCTTCAGATCACGAAATTGACTAAAAACACTCCCAAATGCTCTATAGCGCCCATTGAGCCTAACAAACACTTTTCGGCACTATTTACCTTCAGATCACGAAATTGACTTACAACACTCCAAAATGGTCTATAGCGCCCATTGAGCCTAAGAAACACTTTTCGGCACTTTTTACCTTCAGATCACGAAATTGACTAACAACACTCCCAAATGCTCTATAGCGCCCATTGAGCCTAAGAAACACTTTTCGGCACTTTTTACCTTCAGATCACGAAATTGACTAACAACACTCCCAAATGCTCTATAGCGCCCATTGAGCCTAACAAACACTTTTCGGCACTATTTACCTTCAGATCACAAAATGGACTTACAACACTCCCAAATGCTCTATAGCGCCCATTGAGCCTAACAAACACTTTTCGGCACTTTGTACCTTCAGATCACGAAATTGACTAACAACACTCCCAAATGCTCTATAGCGCCCATTGAGCCTAAAAAACACTTTTCGGCACTTTTGACCTTCAGATCACGAAATGGACTAACAACACTCCCAAATGGTCTATAGCGCCCATTGAGCATAACAAACACTTTTCGGCACTATTCACCGTCAGATCACGAAATGGACTTACTACACTCCAAAATGGTCTATAGCGCCCATTGAGCCTAACAAACACTTTTCGGCACTATTTACCTTCAGATCACGAAATGGACTTACAACACTTCAAAATGGTCTATAACGCCCATTGAGCCTAACAAACACTTTTCGGCACTTTTTACCTTCAGATCACGAAATTGACTTACAACACTCCCAAATGCTCTATAGCGCCCATTGAGCCTAACAAACACTTTTCGGCACTTTTTACCTTCAGATCACGAAATGGACTAACAACACTCCCAAATGCGTTATAGCGCCCATTGAGCCTAACAAACACTTTTTGGCACTATTTACCTTCAGATCACGAAATTGACTTACAACACTCCCAAATGGTCTATAGCGCCCATTGAGCCTAACAAACACTTTTTGGCACTATTTACCTTCAGATCACGAAATTGACTAAAAACACTCCCAAATGCTCTATAGCGCCCATTGAGCCTAACAAACACTTTTCGGCACTATTTACCTTCAGATCACGAAATTGACTTACAACACTCCAAAATGGTCTATAGCGCCCATTGAGCCTAAGAAACACTTTTCGGCACTTTTTACCTTCAGATCACGAAATTGACTAACAACACTCCCAAATGCTCAATAGCGCCCATTGAGCCTAACAAACATTTTTCGGCACTTTTTACCTTCAGATCACGAAATTGACTTACAACACTCCCAAATGGTCTATAGCGCCCATTGAGCCTAACAAACACTTTTTGGCACTATTTACCTTCAGATCACGAAATGGACTTACAACACTACAAAATGGTCTATAGCGCCCATTGAGAGTAAGAAACACTTTTCGGCACTATTTACCTTCAGATCACGAAATTGACTAAAAACACTCCCAAATGCTCTATAGCGCCCATTGAGCCTAACAAACACTTTTCGGCACTATTTACCTTCAGATCACGAAATTGACTTACAACACTCCAAAATGGTCTATAGCGCCCATTGAGCCTAAGAAACACTTTTCGGCACTTTTTACCTTCAGATCACGAAATTGACTAACAACACTCCCAAATGCTCTATAGCGCCCATTGAGCCTAAGAAACACTTTTCGGCACTTTTTACCTTCAGATCACGAAATTGACTAACAACACTCCCAAATGCTCTATAGCGCCCATTGAGCCTAACAAACACTTTTCGGCACTATTTACCTTCAGATCACAAAATGGACTTACAACACTCCCAAATGCTCTATAGCGCCCATTGAGCCTAACAAACACTTTTCGGCACTTTGTACCTTCAGATCACGAAATTGACTAACAACACTCCCAAATGCTCTATAGCGCCCATTGAGCCTAAAAAACACTTTTCGGCACTTTTGACCTTCAGATCACGAAATGGACTAACAACACTCCCAAATGGTCTATAGCGCCCATTGAGCATAACAAACACTTTTCGGCACTATTCACCGTCAGATCACGAAATGGACTTACTACACTCCAAAATGGTCTATAGCGCCCATTGAGCCTAACAAACACTTTTCGGCACTATTTACCTTCAGATCACGAAATGGACTTACAACACTTCAAAATGGTCTATAACGCCCATTGAGCCTAACAAACACTTTTCGGCACTTTTTACCTTCAGATCACGAAATTGACTTACAACACTCCCAAATGCTCTATAGCGCCCATTGAGCCTAACAAACACTTTTCGGCACTTTTTACCTTCAGATCACGAAATGGACTAACAACACTCCCAAATGCGTTATAGCGCCCATTGAGCCTAACAAACACTTTTTGGCACTATTTACCTTCAGATCACGAAATTGACTTACAACACTCCCAAATGGTCTATAGCGCCCATTGAGCCTAACAAACACTTTTTGGCACTATTTACCTTCAGATCACGAAATTGACTAAAAACACTCCCAAATGCTCTATAGCGCCCATTGAGCCTAACAAACACTTTTCGGCACTATTTACCTTCAGATCACGAAATTGACTTACAACACTCCAAAATGGTCTATAGCGCCCATTGAGCCTAAGAAACACTTTTCGGCACTTTTTACCTTCAGATCACGAAATTGACTAACAACACTCCCAAATGCTCAATAGCGCCCATTGAGCCTAAGAAACACTTTTCGGCACTTTTTACCTTCAGATCACGAAATTGACTAACAACACTCCCAAATGCTCTATAGCGGCCCATTGAGCCTAACAAACACTTTTCGGCACTATTTAACTTCAGATCACGAAATGGACTTACTACACTCCAAAATGGTCTATAGCGCCCATTGAGCCTAACAAACACTTTTCGGCACTATTTACCTTCAGAACACAAAATGGACTTACAAACACTCCAAAATGGTCTATAGCGCCCATTGAGCCTAACAAACACTTTTCGACACTTTTTACCTTCAGATCACGAAATGGACTAACAACACTCCCAAATGCTCTATAGCGCCCATTGAGCCTAACAAACACTTTTCGGCACTTTTTACCTTCAGATCACGAAATGGACTAAAAACACTCCCAAATGCTCTATAGCGCCCATTGAGCCTAACAAACACTTTTCGGCACTTTTTACCTTCAGATCACGAAATGGACTAACAACACTCCCAAATGCTCTATAGCGCCCATTGAGCTTAACAAACACTTTTCGGCACTTTTTAAGTTCAGATCACGAAATGGACTAACAACACTCCCAAATGCGTTATAGCGCCCATTGAGCCTAACAAACACTTTTTGGCACTATTTACCTTCAGATCACGAAATGGACTTCCAACACTCCCAAATGCTCTATAGCGCCCATTGAGCCTAACAAACATTTTTCGGCACTTTTTACCTTCAGATCACGAAATTGACTTACAACACTCCCAAATGGTCTATAGCGCCCATTGAGCCTAACAAACACTTTTTGGCACTATTTACCTTCAGATCACGAAATGGACTTACAACACTACAAAATGGTCTATAGCGCCCATTGAGCCTAACAAACATTTTTCGGCACTTTTTACCTTCAGATCACGAAATTGACTTACAACACTCCCAAATGGTCTATAGCGCCCATTGAGCCTAACAAACACTTTTCGGCACTTTTTACCTTCAGATCACGAAATTGACTAACAACACTCCCAAATGCTCTATAGCGCCCATTGAGCCTAACAAACACTTTTCGGCACTTTTTACCTTCAGATCACGAAATGGACTAACAACACTCCCAAATGCGTTATAGCGCCCATTGAGCCTAACAAACACTTTTTGGCACTATTTACCTTCAGATCACGAAATGGACTTCCAACACTCCCAAATGCTCTATAGCGCCCATTGAGCCTAACAAACATTTTTCGGCACTTTTTACCTTCAGATCACGAAATTGACTTACAACACTCCCAAATGGTCTATAGCGCCCATTGAGCCTAACAACCACTTTTTGGCACTATTTACCTTCAGATCACGAAATGGACTTACAACACTCCAAAATGGTCTATAGCGCCCATTGAGAGTAAGAAACACTTTTCGGCACTATTTACCTTCAGATCACGAAATTGACTAAAAACACTCCCAAATGCTCTATAGCGCCCATTGAGCCTAACAAACACTTTTCGGCACTATTTACCTTCAGATCACGAAATTGACTTACAACACTCCAAAATGGTCTATAGCGCCCATTGAGCCTAAGAAACACTTTTCGGCACTTTTTACCTTCAGATCACGAAATTGACTAACAACACTCCCAAATGCTCTATAGCGCCCATTGAGCCTAAGAAACACTTTTCGGCACTTTTTACCTTCAGATCACGAAATTGACTAACAACACTCCCAAATGCTCTATAGCGCCCATTGAGCCTAACAAACACTTTTCGGCACTATTTACCTTCAGATCACAAAATGGACTTACAACACTCCCAAATGCTCTATAGCGCCCATTGAGCCTAACAAACACTTTTCGGCACTTTTTACCTTCAGATCACGAAATTGACTAACAACACTCTCAAATGGTCTATAGCGCCCATTGAGCATAACAAACACTTTTCGGCACTATTCACCGTCAGATCACGAAATGGACTTACAACACTTCAAAATGGTCTATAGCGCCCATTGAGCCTAACAAACACTTTTCGGCACTTTTTACCTTCAGATCACAAAATGGACTTACAACACTCCCAAATGCTCTATAGCGCCCATTGAGCCTAACAAACACTTTTCGGCACTTTTTACCTTCAGATCACGAAATTGATTAACAACACTCCCAAATGCTCTATAGCGCCCATTGAGCCTAAGAAACACTTTTCGGCACTTTTTACCTTCAGATCACGAAATTGACTAACAACACTCTCAAATGGTCTATAGCGCCCATTGAGCATAACAAACACTTTTCGGCACTATTCACCGTCAGATCACGAAATGGACTTACAACACTTCAAAATGGTCTATAGCGCCCATTGAGCCTAACAAACACTTTTCGGCACTTTTTACCTTCAGATCACGAAATGGACTAACAACACTCCTAAATGCTCTATAGCGCCGATTGAGCCTAACAAACACTTTTCGGCACTTTTTACCTTCAGATCACGAAATGGACTAACAACACTCCCAAATGCTCTATAGCGCCCATTGAGCCTAACAAACACTTTTCGGCACTTTTTACCTTCAGATCACGAAATGGACTAACAACACTCCCAAATGCGTTATAGCGCCCATTGAGCCTAACAAACACTTTTTGGCACTATTTACCTTCAGATCACGAAATTGACTTACAACACTCCCAAATGGTCTATAGCGCCCATTGAGCCTAACAAACACTTTTTGGCACTATTTACCTTCAGATCACGAAATTGACTAAAAACACTCCCAAATGCTCTATAGCGCCCATTGAGCCTAACAAACACTTTTCGGCACTATTTACCTTCAGATCACGAAATTGACTTACAACACTCCAAAATGGTCTATAGCGCCCATTGAGCCTAAGAAACACTTTTCGGCACTTTTTACCTTCAGATCACGAAATTGACTAACAACACTCCCAAATGCTCAATAGCGCCCATTGAGCCTAAGAAACACTTTTCGGCACTTTTTACCTTCAGATCACGAAATTGACTAACAACACTCCCAAATGCTCTATAGCGGCCCATTGAGCCTAACAAACACTTTTCGGCACTATTTAACTTCAGATCACGAAATGGACTTACTACACTCCAAAATGGTCTATAGCGCCCATTGAGCCTAACAAACACTTTTCGGCACTTTTTACCTTCAGATCACGAAATGGACTAACAACACTCCTAAATGCTCTATAGCGCCGATTGAGCCTAACAAACACTTTTCGGCACTTTTTACCTTCAGATCACGAAATGGACTAACAACACTCCCAAATGCTCTATAGCGCCCATTGAGCCTAACAAACACTTTTCGGCACTTTTTACCTTCAGATCACGAAATGGACTAACAACACTCCCAAATGCGTTATAGCGCCCATTGAGCCTAACAAACACTTTTTGGCACTATTTACCTTCAGATCACGAAATTGACTTACAACACTCCCAAATGGTCTATAGCGCCCATTGAGCCTAACAAACACTTTTTGGCACTATTTACCTTCAGATCACGAAATTGACTAAAAACACTCCCAAATGCTCTATAGCGCCCATTGAGCCTAACAAACACTTTTCGGCACTATTTACCTTCAGATCACGAAATTGACTTACAACACTCCAAAATGGTCTATAGCGCCCATTGAGCCTAAGAAACACTTTTCGGCACTTTTTACCTTCAGATCACGAAATTGACTAACAACACTCCCAAATGCTCAATAGCGCCCATTGAGCCTAAGAAACACTTTTCGGCACTTTTTACCTTCAGATCACGAAATTGACTAACAACACTCCCAAATGCTCTATAGCGGCCCATTGAGCCTAACAAACACTTTTCGGCACTATTTAACTTCAGATCACGAAATGGACTTACTACACTCCAAAATGGTCTATAGCGCCCATTGAGCCTAACAAACACTTTTCGGCACTATTTACCTTCAGAACACGAAATGGACTTACAAACACTCCAAAATGGTCTATAGCGCCCATTGAGCCTAACAAACACTTTTCGACACTTTTTACCTTCAGATCACGAAATGGACTAACAACACTCCCAAATGCTCTATAGCGCCCATTGAGCCTAACAAACACTTTTCGGCACTTTTTACCTTCAGATCACGAAATGGACTAAAAACACGCCCAAATGCTCTATAGCGCCCATTGAGCCTAACAAACACTTTTCGGCACTTTTTACCTTCAGATCACGAAATGGACTAACAACACTCCCAAATGCTCTATAGCGCCCATTGAGCTTAACAAACACTTTTCGGCACTTTTTAAGTTCAGATCACGAAATGGACTAACAACACTCCCAAATGCGTTATAGCGCCCATTGAGCCTAACAAACACTTTTTGGCACTATTTACCTTCAGATCACGAAATGGACTTCCAACACTCCCAAATGCTCTATAGCGCCCATTGAGCCTAACAAACATTTTTCGGCACTTTTTACCTTCAGATCACGAAATTGACTTACAACACTCCCAAATGGTCTATAGCGCCCATTGAGCCTAACAAACACTTTTTGGCACTATTTACCTTCAGATCACGAAATGGACTTACAACACTACAAAATGGTCTATAGCGCCCATTGAGAGTAAGAAACACTTTTCGGCACTATTTACCTTCAGATCACGAAATTGACTAAAAACACTCCCAAATGCTCTATAGCGCCCATTGAGCCTAACAAACACTTTTCGGCACTATTTACCTTCAGATCACGAAATTGACTTACAACACTCCAAAATGGTCTATAGCGCCCATTGAGCCTAAGAAACACTTTTCGGCACTTTTTACCTTCAGATCACGAAATTGACTAACAACACTCCCAAATGCTCTAAAGCGCCCATTGAGCCTAAGAAACACTTTTCGGCACTTTTTACCTTCAGATCACGAAATTGACTAACAACACTCCCAAATGCTCTATAGCGCCCATTGAGCCTAACAAACACTTTTCGGCACTATTTACCTTCAGATCACAAAATGGACTTACAACACTCCCAAATGCTCTATAGCGCCCATTGAGCCTAACAAACACTTTTCGGCACTTTGTACCTTCAGATCACGAAATTGACTAACAACACTGCCAAATGCTCTATAGCGCCCATTGAGCCTAAGAAACACTTTTCGGCACTTTTGACCTTCAGATCACGAAATGGACTAACAACACTCCTAAATGGTCTATAGCGCCCATTGAGCATAACAAACACTTTTCGGCACTATTCACCGTCAGATCACGAAATGGACTTACTACACTCCAAAATGGTCTATAGCGCCCATTGAGCCTAACAAACACTTTTCGGAACTATTTACCTTCAGATCACGAAATGGACTTAACAACACTTCAAAATGGTCTATAACGCCCATTGAGCCTAACAAACACTTTTCGGCACTTTTTACCTTCAGATCACGAAATTGACTTACAACACTCCCAAATGCTCTATAGCGCCCATTGAGCCTAACAAACACTTTTCGGCACTTTTTACCTTCAGATCACGAAATGGACTAACAACACTCCCAAATGCGTTATAGCGCCCATTGAGCCTAACAAACACTTTTTGGCACTATTTACCTTCAGATCACGAAATTGACTTACAACACTCCCAAATGGTCTATAGCGCCCATTGAGCCTAACAAACACTTTTTGGCACTATTTACCTTCAGATCACGAAATTGACTAAAAACACTCCCAAATGCTCTATAGCGCCCATTGAGCCTAACAAACACTTTTCGGCACTTTTTACCTTCAGATCACGAAATTGACTTACAACACTCCAAAATGGTCTATAGCGCCCATTGAGCCTAAGAAACACTTTTCGGCACTTTTTACCTTCAGATCACGAAATTGACTAACAACACTCCCAAATGCTCAATAGCGCCCATTGAGCCTAAGAAACACTTTTCGGCACTTTTTACCTTCAGATCACGAAATTGACTAACAACACTCCCAAATGCTCTATAGCGGCCCATTGAGCCTAACAAACACTTTTCGGCACTATTTAACTTCAGATCACGAAATGGACTTACTACACTCCAAAATGGTCTATAGCGCCCATTGAGCCTAACAAACACTTTTCGGCACTATTTACCTTCAGAAAACAAAATGGACTTACAAACACTCCAAAATGGTCTATAGCGCCCATTGAGCCTAACAAACACTTTTCGACACTTTTTACCTTCAGATCACGAAATGGACTAACAACACTCCCAAATGCTCTATAGCGCCCATTGAGCCTAACAAACACTTTTCGGCACTTTTTACCTTCAGATCACGAAATGGACTAAAAACACTCCCAAATGCTCTATAGCGCCCATTGAGCCTAACAAACACTTTTCGGCACTTTTTACCTTCAGATCACGAAATGGACTAACAACACTCCCAAATGCTCTATAGCGCCTATTGAGCTTAACAAACACTTTTCGGCACTTTTTAAGTTCAGATCACGAAATGGACTAACAACACTCCCAAATGCGTTATAGCGCCCATTGAGCCTAACAAACACTTTTTGGCACTATTTACCTTCAGATCACGAAATGGACTTCCAACACTCCCAAATGCTCTATAGCGCCCATTGAGCCTAACAAACATTTTTCGGCACTTTTTACCTTCAGATCACGAAATTGACTTACAACACTCCCAAATGGTCTATAGCGCCCATTGAGCCTAACAAACACTTTTTGGCACTATTTACCTTCAGATCACGAAATGGACTTACAACACTACAAAATGGTCTATAGCGCCCATTGAGAGTAAGAAACACTTTTCGGCACTATTTACCTTCAGATCACAAAATTGACTAAAAACACTCCCAAATGCTCTATAGCGCCCATTGAGCCTAAAAAACACTTTTCGGCACTATTTACCTTCAGATCACGAAATTGACTTACAACACTCCAAAATGGTCTATAGCGCCCATTGAGCCTAAGAAACACTTTTCGGCACTTTTTACCTTCAGATCACGAAATTGACTAACAACACTCCCAAATGCTCTATAGCGCCCATTGAGCCTAAGAAACACTTTTCGGCACTTTTTACCTTCAGATCACGAAATTGACTAACAACACTCCCAAATGCTCTATAGCGCCCATTGAGCCTAACAAACACTTTTCGGCACTATTTACCTTCAGATCACAAAATGGACTTACAACACTCCCAAATGCTCTATAGCGCCCATTGAGCCTAACAAACTCTTTTCGGCACTTTGTACCTTCAGATCACGAAATTGACTAACAACACTCCCAAATGCTCTATAGCGCCCATTGAGCCTAAGAAACACTTTTCGGCACTTTTGACCTTCAGATCACGAAATTGACTAACAACACTCCCAAATGGTATATAGCGCCCATTGAGCATAACAAACACTTTTCGGCACTATTCACCGTCAGATCACGAAATGGACTTACTACACTCCAAAATGGTCTATAGCGCCCATTGAGCCTAACAAACACTTTTCGGCACTATTTACCTTCAGATCACGAAATGGACTTACAACACTTCAAAATGGTCTATAACGCCCATTGAGCCTAACAAACACTTTTCGGCACTTTTTACCTTCAGATCACGAAATGGACTAACAACACTCCCAAATGCTCTATAGCGCCGATTGAGCCTAACAAACACTTTTCGGCACTTTTTACCTTCAGATCACGAAATGGACTAACAACACTCCCAAATGCTCTACATCGCCCATTGAGCCTAACAAACACTTTTCGGCACTTTTTACCTTCAGATCACGAAATTGACTAACAACACTCCCAAATGCGTTATAGCGCCCATTGAGCCTAACAAACACTTTTTGGCACTATTTACCTTCAGATCACGAAATGGACTTACAAACACTCCAAAATGGTCTATAGCGCCCATTGAGCCTAACAAACACTTTTCGGCACTATTTACCTTCAGATCACGAAATGGACTTACAACACTTCAAAATGGTCTATAACGCCCATTGAGCCTAACAAACACTTTTCGGCACTTTTTACCTTCAGATCACGAAATGGACTAACAACACTCCCAAATGCTCTATAGCGCCGATTGAGCCTAACAAACACTTTTCGGCACTTTTTACCTTCAGATCACGAAATGGACTAACAACACTCCCAAATGCTCTATAGCGCCCATTGAGCCTAACAAACACTTTTCGGCACTTTTTACCTTCAGATCACGAAATTGACTAACAACACTCCCAAATGCGTTATAGCGCCCATTGAGCCTAACAAACACTTTTTGGCACTATTTACCTTCAGATCACGAAATTGACTAAGAACACTCCCAAATGGTCTATAGCGCCCATTGAGCATAACAAACACTTTTCGGCACTTTTTACCTTCAGATCACGAAATGGACTAACAACACTCCCAAATGCTCTATAGCGCCGATTGAGCCTAAGAAACACTTTTCGGCACTTTTTACCTTCAGATCACGAAATGGACTAACAACACTCCCAAATGCTCTATAGCGCCCATTGAGCCTAACAAACACTTTTCGGCACTTTTTACCTTCAGATCACGAAATTGACTAACAACACTCCCAAATGCTCAATAGCGCCCATTGAGCCTAAGAAACACTTTTCGGCACTTTTTACCTTCAGATCACGAAATTGACTAACAACACTCCCAAATGCTCTATAGCGCCCATTGAGCCTAACAAACACTTTTCGGCACTTTTTACCTTCAGATCACGAAATGGACTAACAACACTCCCAAATGCTCTATAGCGCCGATTGAGCCTAAGAAACACTTTTCGGCACTTTTGACCTTCAGATCACGAAATTGACTAACAACACTCCCAAATGGTATATAGCGCCCATTGAGCATAACAAACACTTTTCGGCACTATTCACCGTCAGATCACGAAATGGACTTACTACACTCCAAAATGGTCTATAGCGCCCATTGAGCCTAACAAACACTTTTCGGCACTATTTACCTTCAGATCACGAAATGGACTTACAACACTTCAAAATGGTCTATAACGCCCATTGAGCCTAACAAACACTTTTCGGCACTTTTTACCTTCAGATCACGAAATGGACTAACAACACTCCCAAATGCTCTATAGCGCCGATTGAGCCTAACAAACACTTTTCGGCACTTTTTACCTTCAGATCACGAAATGGACTAACAACACTCCCAAATGCTCTACATCGCCCATTGAGCCTAACAAACACTTTTCGGCACTTTTTACCTTCAGATCACGAAATTGACTAACAACACTCCCAAATGCGTTATAGCGCCCATTGAGCCTAACAAACACTTTTTGGCACTATTTACCTTCAGATCACGAAATGGACTTACAAACACTCCAAAATGGTCTATAGCGCCCATTGAGCCTAACAAACACTTTTCGGCACTATTTACCTTCAGATCACGAAATGGACTTACAACACTTCAAAATGGTCTATAACGCCCATTGAGCCTAACAAACACTTTTCGGCACTTTTTACCTTCAGATCACGAAATGGACTAACAACACTCCCAAATGCTCTATAGCGCCGATTGAGCCTAACAAACACTTTTCGGCACTTTTTACCTTCAGATCACGAAATGGACTAACAACACTCCCAAATGCTCTATAGCGCCCATTGAGCCTAACAAACACTTTTCGGCACTTTTTACCTTCAGATCACGAAATTGACTAACAACACTCCCAAATGCGTTATAGCGCCCATTGAGCCTAACAAACACTTTTTGGCACTATTTACCTTCAGATCACGAAATGGACTTCCAACACTCCCAAATGCTCTACATCGCCGATTGAGCCTAACAAACACTTTTCGGCACTTTTTACCTTCAGATCACGAAATGGACTAACAACACTCCCAAATGCGTTATAGCGCCCATTGAGCCTAACACACACTTTTTGGCACTATTTACCTTCAGATCACGAAATGGACTTACAAACACTCCAAAATGGTCTATAGCGCCCATTGAGCCTAACAAACACTTTTCGGCACTATTTACCTTCAGATCACGAAATTGACTTACAACACTCCAAAATGGTCTATAGCGCCCATTGAGCCTAAGAAACACTTTTCGGCACTTTTTACCTTCAGATCACGAAATTGACTAACAACACTCCCAAATGCTCTATAGCGCCCATTGAGCCTAAGAAACACTTTTCGGCACTTTTTACCTTCAGATCACGAAATTGACTAACAACACTCCCAAATGCTCTATAGCGCCCATTGAGCCTAACAAACACTTTTCGGCACTATTTACCTTCAGATCACAAAATGGACTTACAACACTCCCAAATGCTCTATAGCGCCCATTGAGCCTAAGAAACACTTTTCGGCACTTTTTACCTTCAGATCACGAAATTGACTAACAACACTCCCAAATGCTCTATAGCGCCCATTGAGCCTAACAAACACTTTTCGGCACTATTTACCTTCAGATCACAAAATGGACTTACAACACTCCCAAATGCTCTATAGCGCCCATTGAGCCTAACAAACACTTTTCGGCACTTTTTACCTTCAGATCACGAAATGGACTAACAACACTCCCAAATGCTCTATAGCGCCCATTGAGCCTAACAAACACTTTTGGGCACTTTTTACCTTCAGATCACGAAATTGACTAACAACACTCCCAAATGCGTTATAGCGCCCATTGAGCCTAACAAACACTTTTTGGCACTATTTAACCTTCAGATCACGAAATGGACTTCCAACACTCCCAAATGCTCTACATCGCCGATTGAGCCTAACAAACACTTTTCGGCACTTTTTACCTTCAGATCACGAAATGGACTAACAACACTCCCAAATGCTCTATAGCGCCCTTTGAGCCTAACAAACACTTTTCGGCACTTTTTACCTTCAGATCACGAAATTGACTAACAACACTCCCAAATGCGTTATAGCGCCCATTGAGCCTAACAAACACTTTTTGGCACTATTTACCTTCAGATCACGAAATGGACTTACAAACACTCCAAAATGGTCTATAGCGCCCATTGAGCCTAACAAACACTTTTCGGCACTATTTACCTTCAGATCACGAAATGGACTTACAACACTTCAAAATAGTCTATAACGCCCATTGAGCCTAACAAACACTTTTCGGCACTTTTTACCTTCAGATCACGTAATGGACTAACAACACTCCCAAATGCTCTATAGCGCCGATTGAGCCTAACAAACACTTTTCGGCACTTTTTACCTTCAGATCACGAAATGGACTAACAACACTCCCAAATGCTCTATAGCGCCCATTGAGCCTAACAAACACTTTTCGGCACTTTTTACCTTCAGATCACGAAATTGACTAACAACACTCCCAAATGCGTTATAGCGCCCATTGAGCCTAACAAACACTTTTTGGCACTATTTACCTTCAGATCACGAAATGGACTTCCAACACTCCCAAATGCTCTACATCGCCGATTGAGCCTAACAAACACTTTTCGGCACTTTTTACCTTCAGATCACGAAATTGACTAACAACACTCCCAAATGCGTTATAGCGCCCATTGAGCCTAACAAACACTTTTTGGCACTATTTACCTTCAGATCACGAAATGGACTTACAAACACTCAAAAATGGTCTATAGCGCCCATTGAGCCTAACAAACACTTTTCGACACTTTTTACCTTCAGATCACGAAATGGACTAACAACACTCCCAAATGCTCTATAGCGCCCATTGAGCCTAACAAACACTTTTCGGCACTTTTTACCTTCAGATCACGAAATGGACTATAAAGACTCCCAAATGCTCTATAGCGCCCATTGAGCCTAACAAACACTTTTCGGCACTTTTTACCTTCAGATCACGAAATGGACTAACAATACTCCCAAATGCTCTATAGCGCCCATTGAGCTTAACAAACACTTTTCGGCACTTTTTAAGTTCAGATCACGAAATGGACTAACAACACTCCCAAATGCGTTATAGCGCCCATTGAGCCTAACAAACACTTTTTGGCACTATTTACCTTCAGATCACGAAATGGACTTCCAACACTCCCAAATGCTCTATAGCGCCCATTGAGCCTAACAAACATTTTTCGGCACTTTTTACCTTCAGATCACGAAATTGACTTACAACACTCCCAAATGGTCTATAGCGCCCATTGAGCCTAACAAACACTTTTCGGCACTATTTACCTTCAGATCACGAAATTGACTTACAACACTCCAAAATGGTCTATAGCGCCCATTGAGCCTAAGAAACACTTTTCGGCACTTTTTACCTTCAGATCACGAAATTGACTAACAACACTCCCAAATGCTCTATAGCGCCCATTGAGCCTAAGAAACACTTTTCGGCACTTTTTACCTTCAGATCACGAAATTGACTAACAACACTCCCAAATGCTCTATAGCGCCCATTGAGCCTAACAAACACTTTTCGGCACTATTTACCTTCAGATCACAAAATGGACTTACAACACTCCCAAATGCTCTATAGCGCCCATTGAGCCTAAGAAACACTTTTCGGCACTTTTTACCTTCAGATCACGAAATTGACTAACAACACTCCCAAATGCTCTATAGCGCCCATTGAGCCTAACAAACACTTTTCGGCACTATTTACCTTCAGATCACAAAATGGACTTACAACACTCCCAAATGCTCTATAGCGCCCATTGAGCCTAACAAACACTTTTCGGCACTTTTTACCTTCAGATCACGAAATGGACTAACAACACTCCCAAATGCTCTATAGCGCCCATTGAGCCTAACAAACACTTTTGGGCACTTTTTACCTTCGGATCACGAAATTGACTAACAACACTCCCAAATGCGTTATAGCGCCCATTGAGCCTAACAAACACTTTTTGGCACTATTTAACCTTCAGATCACGAAATGGACTTCCAACACTCCCAAATGCTCTACATCGCCGATTGAGCCTAACAAACACTTTTCGGCACTTTTTACCTTCAGATCACGAAATGGACTAACAACACTCCCAAATGCTCTATAGCGCCCTTTGAGCCTAACAAACACTTTTCGGCACTTTTTACCTTCAGATCACGAAATTGACTAACAACACTCCCAAATGCGTTATAGCGCCCATTGAGCCTAACAAACACTTTTTGGCACTATTTACCTTCAGATCACGAAATGGACTTACAAACACTCCAAAATGGTCTATAGCGCCCATTGAGCCTAACAAACACTTTTCGGCACTATTTACCTTCAGATCACGAAATGGACTTACAACACTTCAAAATGGTCTATAACGCCCATTGAGCCTAACAAACACTTTTCGGCACTTTTTACCTTCAGATCACGAAATGGACTAACAACACTCCCAAATGCTCTATAGCGCCGATTGAGCCTAACAAACACTTTTCGGCACTTTTTACCTTCAGATCACGAAATGGACTAACAACACTCCCAAATGCTCTATAGCGCCCATTGAGCCTAACAAACACTTTTCGGCACTTTTTACCTTCAGATCACGAAATTGACTAACAACACTCCCAAATGCGTTATAGCGCCCATTGAGCCTAACAAACACTTTTTGGCACTATTTACCTTCAGATCACGAAATGGACTTCCAACACTCCCAAATGCTCTACATCGCCGATTGAGCCTAACAAACACTTTTCGGCACTTTTTACCTTCAGATCACGAAATTGACTAACAACACTCCCAAATGCGTTATAGCGCCCATTGAGCCTAACAAACACTTTTTGGCACTATTTACCTTCAGATCACGAAATGGACTTACAAACACTCAAAAATGGTCTATAGCGCCCATTGAGCCTAACAAACACTTTTCGACACTTTTTACCTTCAGATCACGAAATGGACTAACAACACTCCCAAATGCTCTATAGCGCCCATTGAGCCTAACAAACACTTTTCGGCACTTTTTACCTTCAGATCACGAAATGGACTAAAAACACTCCCAAATGCTCTATAGCGCCCATTGAGCCTAACAAACACTTTTCGGCACTTTTTACCTTCAGATCACGAAATGGACTAACAATACTCCCAAATGCTCTATAGCGCCCATTGAGCTTAACAAACACTTTTCGGCACTTTTTAAGTTCAGATCACGAAATGGACTAACAACACTCCCAAATGCGTTATAGCGCCCATTGAGCCTAACAAACACTTTTTGGCACTATTTACCTTCAGATCACGAAATGGACTTCCAACACTCCCAAATGCTCTATAGCGCCCATTGAGCCTAACAAACATTTTTCGGCACTTTTTACCTTCAGATCACGAAATTGACTTACAACACTCCCAAATGGTCTATAGCGCCCATTGAGCCTAACAAACACTTTTCGGCACTATTTACATTCAGATCACGAAATTGACTTACAACACTCCAAAATGGTCTATAGCGCCCATTGAGCCTAAGAAACACTTTTCGGCACTTTTTACCTTCAGATCACGAAATTGACTAACAACACTCCCAAATGCTCTATAGCGCCCATTGAGCCTAAGAAACACTTTTCGGCACTTTTTACCTTCAGATCACGAAATTGACTAACAACACTCCCAAATGCTCTATAGCGCCCATTGAGCCTAACAAACACTTTTCGGCACTATTTACCTTCAGATCACAAAATGGACTTACAACACTCCCAAATGCTCTATAGCGCCCATTGAGCCTAACAAACACTTTTCGGCACTTTTTACCTTCAGATCACGAAATTGACTAACAACACTCCCAAATGCTCTATAGCGCCCATTGAGCCTAAGAAACACTTTTCGGCACTTTTTACCTTCAGATCACGAAATTGACTAACAACACTCCCAAATGGTCTATAGCGCCCATTGAGCATAACAAACACTTTTCGGCACTATTCACCGTCAGATCACGAAATGGACTTACTACACTCCAAAATGGTCTATAGCGCCCATTGAGCCTAACAAACACTTTTCGGCACTATTTACCTTCAGATCACGAAATGGACTTACAACACTCCCAAATGCTCTATAGCGCCCATTGAGCCTAACAAACACTTTTCGGCACTTTTTACCTTCAGATCACGAAATGGACTAAAAACACTCCCAAATGCTCTATAGCGCCCATTGAGCCTAACAAACACTTTTCGGCACTTTTTACCTTCAGATCACGAAATGGACTAACAACACTCCCAAATGCTCTATAGCGCCGATTGAGCCTAACAAACACTTTTCGGCACTTTTTACCTTCAGATCACGAAATGGACTAACAACACTCCCAAATGCTCTATAGCGCCCATTGAGCCTAACAAACACTTTTCGGCACTTTTTACCTTCAGATCACGAAATTGACTAACAACACTCCCAAATGCGTTATAGCGCCCATTGAGCCTAACAAACACTTTTTGGCACTATTTACCTTCAGATCACGAAATGGACTTACAAACACTCCAAAATGGTCTATAGCGCCCATTGAGCCTAACAAACACTTTTCGACACTTTTTACCTTCAGATCACGAAATGGACTAACAACACTCCCAAATGCTCTATAGCGCCCATTGAGCCTAACAAACACTTTTCGGCACTTTTTACCTTCAGATCACGAAATGGACTAAAAACACTCCCAAATGCTCTATAGCGCCCATTGAGCCTAACAAACACTTTTCGGCACTTTTTACCTTCAGATCACGAAATTGACTAACAACACTCCCAAATGCTCTATAGCGCCCATTGAGCCTAACAAACACTTTTCGGCACTATTTACCTTCAGATCACAAAATGGACTTACAACACTCCCAAATGCTCTATAGCGCCCATTGAGCCTAACAAACACTTTTCGGCACTTTTTACCTTCAGATCACGAAATTGACTAACAACACTCCCAAATGCTCTATAGCGCCCATTGAGCCTAAGAAACACTTTTCGGCACTTTTTACCTTCAGATCACGAAATTGACTAACAACACTCCCAAATGGTCTATAGCGCCCATTGAGCATAACAAACACTTTTCGGCACTATTCACCGTCAGATCACGAAATGGACTTACTACACTCCAAAATGGTCTATAGCGCCCATTGAGCCTAACAAACACTTTTCGGCACTATTTACCTTCAGATCACGAAATGGACTTACAACACTCCCAAATGCTCTATAGCGCCCATTGAGCCTAACAAACACTTTTCGGCACTTTTTACCTTCAGATCACGAAATGGACTAAAAACACTCCCAAATGCTCTATAGCGCCCATTGAGCCTAACAAACACTTTTCGGCACTTTTTACCTTCAGATCACGAAATGGACTAACAACACTCCCAAATGCTCTATAGCGCCGATTGAGCCTAACAAACACTTTTCGGCACTTTTTACCTTCAGATCACGAAATGGACTAACAACACTCCCAAATGCTCTATAGCGCCCATTGAGCCTAACAAACACTTTTCGGCACTTTTTACCTTCAGATCACGAAATTGACTAACAACACTCCCAAATGCGTTATAGCGCCCATTGAGCCTAACAAACACTTTTTGGCACTATTTACCTTCAGATCACGAAATGGACTTACAAACACTCCAAAATGGTCTATAGCGCCCATTGAGCCTAACAAACACTTTTCGACACTTTTTACCTTCAGATCACGAAATGGACTAACAACACTCCCAAATGCTCTATAGCGCCCATTGAGCCTAACAAACACTTTTCGGCACTTTTTACCTTCAGATCACGAAATGGACTAAAAACACTCCCAAATGCTCTATAGCGCCCATTGAGCCTAACAAACACTTTTCGGCACTTTTTACCTTCAGATCACGAAATTGACTAACAACACTCCCAAATGCTCTATAGCGCCCATTGAGCCTAACAAACACTTTTCGGCACTATTTACCTTCAGATCACAAAATGGACTTACAACACTCCCAAATGCTCTATAGCGCCCATTGAGCCTAACAAACACTTTTCGGCACTTTTTACCTTCAGATCACGAAATTGACTAACAACACTCCCAAATGCTCTATAGCGCCCATTGAGCCTAAGAAACACTTTTCGGCACTTTTTACCTTCAGATCACGAAATTGACTAACAACACTCCCAAATGGTCTATAGCGCCCATTGAGCATAACAAACACTTTTCGGCACTATTCACCGTCAGATCACGAAATGGACTTACTACACTCCAAAATGGTCTATAGCGCCCATTGAGCCTAACAAACACTTTTCGGCACTATTTACCTTCAGATCACGAAATGGACTTACAACACTCCCAAATGCTCTATAGCGCCCATTGAGCCTAACAAACACTTTTCGGCACTTTTTACCTTCAGATCACGAAATGGACTAAAAACACTCCCAAATGCTCTATAGCGCCCATTGAGCCTAACAAACACTTTTCGGCACTTTTTACCTTCAGATCACGAAATGGACTAAAAACACTCCCAAATGCTCTATAGCGCCGATTGAGCCTAACAAACACTTTTCGGCACTTTTTACCTTCAGATCACGAAATGGACTAACAATACTCCCAAATGCTCTATAGCGCCCATTGAGCTTAACAAACACTTTTCGGCACTTTTTAAGTTCAGATCACGAAATGGACTAACAACACTCCCAAATGCGTTATAGCGCCCATTGAGCCTAACAAACACTTTTTGGCACTATTTACCTTCAGATCACGAAATGGACTTCCAACACTCCCAAATGCTCTATAGCGCCCATTGAGCCTAACAAACATTTTTCGGCACTTTTTACCTTCAGATCACGAAATTGACTTACAACACTCCCAAATGGTCTATAGCGCCCATTGAGCCTAACAAACACTTTTCGGCACTATTTACCTTCAGATCACGAAATTGACTTACAACACTCCAAAATGGTCTATAGCGCCCATTGAGCCTAAGAAACACTTTTCGGCACTTTTTACCTTCAGATCACGAAATTGACTAACAACACTCCCAAATGCTCTATAGCGCCCATTGAGCCTAAGAAACACTTTTCGGCACTTTTTACCTTCAGATCACGAAATTGACTAACAACACTCCCAAATGCTCTATAGCGCCCATTGAGCCTAACAAACACTTTTCGGCACTATTTACCTTCAGATCACAAAATGGACTTACAACACTCCCAAATGCTCTATAGCGCCCATTGAGCCTAACAAACACTTTTCGGCACTTTTTACCTTCAGATCACGAAATTGACTAACAACACTCCCAAATGCTCTATAGCGCCCATTGAGCCTAAGAAACACTTTTCGGCACTTTTTACCTTCAGATCACGAAATTGACTAACAACACTCCCAAATGGTCTATAGCGCCCATTGAGCATAACAAACACTTTTCGGCACTATTCACCGTCAGATCACGAAATGGACTTACTACACTCCAAAATGGTCTATAGCGCCCATTGAGCCTAACAAACACTTTTCGGCACTATTTACCTTCAGATCACGAAATGGACTTACAACACTCCCAAATGCTCTATAGCGCCCATTGAGCCTAACAAACACTTTTCGGCACTTTTTACCTTCAGATCACGAAATGGACTAAAAACACTCCCAAATGCTCTATAGCGCCCATTGAGCCTAACAAACACTTTTCGGCACTTTTTACCTTCAGATCACGAAATGGACTAACAACACTCCCAAATGCTCTATAGCGCCGATTGAGCCTAACAAACACTTTTCGGCACTTTTTACCTTCAGATCACGAAATGGACTAACAACACTCCCAAATGCTCTATAGCGCCCATTGAGCCTAACAAACACTTTTCGGCACTTTTTACCTTCAGATCACGAAATTGACTAACAACACTCCCAAATGCGTTATAGCGCCCATTGAGCCTAACAAACACTTTTTGGCACTATTTACCTTCAGATCACGAAATGGACTTACAAACACTCCAAAATGGTCTATAGCGCCCATTGAGCCTAACAAACACTTTTCGACACTTTTTACCTTCAGATCACGAAATGGACTAACAACACTCCCAAATGCTCTATAGCGCCCATTGAGCCTAACAAACACTTTTCGGCACTTTTTACCTTCAGATCACGAAATGGACTAAAAACACTCCCAAATGCTCTATAGCGCCCATTGAGCCTAACAAACACTTTTCGGCACTTTTTACCTTCAGATCACGAAATTGACTAACAACACTCCCAAATGCTCTATAGCGCCCATTGAGCCTAACAAACACTTTTCGGCACTATTTACCTTCAGATCACAAAATGGACTTACAACACTCCCAAATGCTCTATAGCGCCCATTGAGCCTAACAAACACTTTTCGGCACTTTTTACCTTCAGATCACGAAATTGACTAACAACACTCCCAAATGCTCTATAGCGCCCATTGAGCCTAAGAAACACTTTTCGGCACTTTTTACCTTCAGATCACGAAATTGACTAACAACACTCCCAAATGGTCTATAGCGCCCATTGAGCATAACAAACACTTTTCGGCACTATTCACCGTCAGATCACGAAATGGACTTACTACACTCCAAAATGGTCTATAGCGCCCATTGAGCCTAACAAACACTTTTCGGCACTATTTACCTTCAGATCACGAAATGGACTTACAACACTCCCAAATGCTCTATAGCGCCCATTGAGCCTAACAAACACTTTTCGGCACTTTTTACCTTCAGATCACGAAATGGACTAAAAACACTCCCAAATGCTCTATAGCGCCCATTGAGCCTAACAAACACTTTTCGGCACTTTTTACCTTCAGATCACGAAATGGACTAACAACACTCCCAAATGCTCTATAGCGCCGATTGAGCCTAACAAACACTTTTCGGCACTTTTTACCTTCAGATCACGAAATGGACTAACAACACTCCCAAATGCTCTATAGCGCCCATTGAGCCTAACAAACACTTTTCGGCACTTTTTACCTTCAGATCACGAAATTGACTAACAACACTCCCAAATGCGTTATAGCGCCCATTGAGCCTAACAAACACTTTTTGGCACTATTTACCTTCAGATCACGAAATGGACTTACAAACACTCCAAAATGGTCTATAGCGCCCATTGAGCCTAACAAACACTTTTCGACACTTTTTACCTTCAGATCACGAAATGGACTAACAACACTCCCAAATGCTCTATAGCGCCCATTGAGCCTAACAAACACTTTTCGGCACTTTTTACCTTCAGATCACGAAATGGACTAAAAACACTCCCAAATGCTCTATAGCGCCCATTGAGCCTAACAAACACTTTTCGGCACTTTTTACCTTCAGATCACGAAATGGACTAACAATACTCCCAAATGCTCTATAGCGCCCATTGAGCTTAACAAACACTTTTCGGCACTTTTTAAGTTCAGATCACGAAATGGACTAACAACACTCCCAAATGCGTTATAGCGCCCATTGAGCCAAACAAACACTTTTTGGCACTATTTACCTTCAGATCACGAAATGGACTTCCAACACTCCCAAATGCTCTATAGCGCCCATTGAGCCTAAGAAACACTTTTCGGCACTTTTTACCTTCAGATCACGAAATTGACTAACAACACTCCCAAATGCTCTATAGCGCCCATTGAGCCTAACAAACACTTTTCGGCACTATTTACCTTCAGATCACAAAATGGACTTACAACACTCCCAAATGCTCTATAGCGCCCATTGAGCCTAACAAACACTTTTCGGCACTTTTTACCTTCAGATCACGAAATTGACTAACAACACTCCCAAATGCTCTATAGCGCCCATTGAGCCTAAGAAACACTTTTCGGCACTTTTTACCTTCAGATCACGAAATTGACTAACAACACTCCCAAATGGTCTATAGCGCCCATTGAGCATAACAAACACTTTTCGGCACTATTCACCGTCAGATCACGAAATGGACTTACTACACTCCAAAATGGTCTATAGCGCCCATTGAGCCTAACAAACACTTTTCGGCACTATTTACCTTCAGATCACGAAATGGACTTACAACACTTCAAAATGGTCTATAACGCCCATTGAGCCTAACAAACACTTTTCGGCACTTTTTACCTTCAGATCACGAAATGGACTAACAACACTCCCAAATGCTCTATAGCGCCGATTGAGCCTAACAAACACTTTTCGGCACTTTTTACCTTCAGATCACGAAATGGACTAACAACACTCCCAAATGCTCTATAGCGCCCATTGAGCCTAACAAACACTTTTCGGCACTTTTTACCTTCAGATCACGAAATTGACTAACAACACTCCAAAATGCTCTATAGCGCCCATTGAGCCTAACAAACACTTTTCGGCACTTTTTACCTTCAGATCACGAAATGGACTAACAACACTCCCAAATGCTCTATAGCGCCCATTGAGCCTAACAAACACTTTTCGGCACTTTGTACCTTCAGATCACGAAATTGACTAACAACACTCCCAAATGCGTTATAGCGCCCATTGAGCCTAACAAACACTTTTTGGCACTATTTACCTTCAGATCACGAAATGGACTTACAAACACTCCAAAATGGTCTATAGCGCCCATTGAGCCTAACAAACACTTTTCGACACTTTTTACCTTCAGATCACGAAATGGACTAACAACACTCCCAAATGCTCTATAGCGCCCATTGAGCCTAACAAACACTTTTTGGCACTTTTTACCTTCAGATCACGAAATGGACTAACAACACTCCCAAATGCTCTATAGCGCCCATTGAGCCTAACAAACACTTTTCGGCACTTTTTACCTTCAGATCACGAAATTGACTAACAACACTCTAAAATGCGTTATAGCGCCCATTGAGCCTAACAAACACTTTTTGGCACTATTTACCTTCAGATCACGAAATGGACTTCCAACACTCCCAAATGCTCTACATCGCCGATTGAGCCTAACAAACACTTTTCGGCACTTTTTACCTTCAGATCACGAAATGGACTAACAACACTCCCAAATGCTCTATAGCGCCCATTGAGCCTAACAAACACTTTTCGGCACTTTTTACCTTCAGATCACGAAATTGACTAACAACACTCCCAAATGCGTTATAGCGCCCATTGAGCCTAACAAACACTTTTTGGCACTATTTACCTTCAGATCACGAAATGGACTTACAAACACTCCAAAATGGTCTATAGCGCCCATTGAGCCTAACAAACACTTTTCGACACTTTTTACCTTCAGATCACGAAATGGACTAACAACACTCCCAAATGCTCTATAGCGCCCATTGAGCCTAACAAACACTTTTCGGCACTTTTTACCTTCAGATCACGAAATGGACTAAAAACACTCCCAAATGCTCTATAGCGCCCATTGAGCCTAACAAACACTTTTCGGCACTTTTTACCTTCAGATCACGAAATGGACTAACAACACTCCCAAATGCTCTATAGCGCCCATTGAGCTTAACAAACACTTTTCGGCACTTTTTAAGTTCAGATCACGAAATGGACTTACTACACTCCAAAATGGTCTATAGCGCCCATTGAGCCTAACAAACACTTTTCGGCACTATTTACCTTCAGATCACGAAATGGACTTACAACACTTCAAAATGGTCTATAACGCCCATTGAGCCTAACAAACACTTTTTGGCACTTTTTACCTTCAGATCACGAAATGGACTAACAACACTCCCAAATGCTCTATAGCGCCCATTGAGCCTAACAAACACTTTTCGGCACTTTTTACCTTCAGATCACGAAATTGACTAACAACACTCCAAAATGCGTTATAGCGCCCATTGAGCCTAACAAACACTTTTTGGCACTTTTTACCTTCAGATCACGAAATGGACTTACAAACACTCCAAAATGGTCTATAGCGCCCATTGAGCCTAACAAACACTTTTCGACACTTTTTACCTTCAGATCACGAAATGGACTAACAACACTCCCAAATGCTCTATAGCGCCCATTGAGCCTAACAAACACTTTTCGGCACTTTTTACCTTCAGATCACGAAATTGACTAACAACACTCCAAAATGCGTTATAGCGCCCATTGAGCCTAACAAACACTTTTTGGCACTTTTTACCTTCAGATCACGAAATGGACTTACAAACACTCCAAAATGGTCTATAGCGCCCATTGAGCCTAACAAACACTTTTCGACACTTTTTACCTTCAGATCACGAAATGGACTAACAACACTCCCAAATGCTCTATAGCGCCCATTGAGCCTAACAAACACTTTTTGGCACTTTTTACCTTCAGATCACGAAATGGACTAACAACACTCCCAAATGCTCTATAGCGCCCATTGAGCCTAACAAACACTTTTCGGCACTTTTTACCTTCAGATCACGAAATTGACTAACAACACTCCAAAATGCGTTATAGCGCCCATTGAGCCTAACAAACACTTTTTGGCACTATTTACCTTCAGATCACGAAATGGACTTCCAACACTCCCAAATGCTCTACATCGCCGATTGAGCCTAACAAACACTTTTCGGCACTTTTTACCTTCAGATCACGAAATGGACTAACAACACTCCCAAATGCTCTATAGCGCCCATTGAGCCTAACAAACACTTTTCGGCACTTTTTACCTTCAGATCACGAAATTGACTAACAACACTCCCAAATGCGTTATAGCGCCCATTGAGCCTAACAAACACTTTTTGGCACTATTTACCTTCAGATCACGAAATGGACTTACAAACACTCCAAAATGGTCTATAGCGCCCATTGAGCCTAACAAACACTTTTCGACACTTTTTACCTTCAGATCACGAAATGGACTAACAACACTCCCAAATGCTCTATAGCGCCCATTGAGCCTAACAAACACTTTTCGGCACTTTTTACCTTCAGATCACGAAATGGACTAAAAACACTCCCAAATGCTCTATAGCGCCCATTGAGCCTAACAAACACTTTTCGGCACTTTTTACCTTCAGATCACGAAATGGACTAACAACACTCCCAAATGCTCTATAGCGCCCATTGAGCTTAACAAACACTTTTCGGCACTTTTTAAGTTCAGATCACGAAATGGACTAACAACACTCCCAAATGCGTTATAGCGCCCATTGAGCCTAACAAACACTTTTTGGCACTATTTACCTTCAGATCACGAAATTGACTAACAACACTCCCAAATGCTCTATAGCGCCCATAGAGCCTAACAAACACTTTTCGGCACTTTGTACCTTCAGATCACGAAATTGACTAACAACACTCCCAAATGCTCTATAGCGCCCATTGAGCCTAAGAAACACTTTTCGGCACTTTTGACCTTCAGATCACGAAATTGACTAACAACACTCCCAAATGGTCTATAGCGCCCATTGAGCATAACAAACACTTTTCGGCACTATTCACCGTCAGATCACAAAATGGACTTACTACACTCCAAAATGGTCTATAGCGCCCATTGAGCCTAACAAACACTTTTCGGCACTATTTACCTTCAGATCACGAAATGGACTTACAACACTTCAAAATGGTCTATAACGCCCATTGAGCCTAACAAACACTTTTCGGCACTTTTTACCTTCAGATCACGAAATGGACTAACAACACTCCCAAATGCTCTATAGCGCCGATTGAGCCTAACAAACACTTTTCGGCACTTTTTACCTTCAGATCACGAAATGGACTAACAACACTCCCAAATGCTCTATAGCGCCCATTGAGCCTAACAAACACTTTTCGGCACTTTTTACCTTCAGATCACGAAATTGACTAACAACACTCCCAAATGCGTTATAGCGCCCATTGAGCCTAACAAACACTTTTTGGCACTATTTAACCTTCAGATCACGAAATGGACTTACAACACTTCAAAATGGTCTATAACGCCCATTGAGCCTAACAAACACTTTTCGGCACTTTTTACCTTCAGATCACGAAATTGACTTACAACACTCCCAAATGCTCTATAGCGCCCATTGAGCCTAACAAACACTTTTCGGCACTTTTTACCTTCAGATCACGAAATGGACTAACAACACTCCCAAATGCGTTATAGCGCCCATTGAGCCTAACAAACACTTTTTGGCACTATTTACCTTCAGATCACGAAATTGACTTACAACACTCCCAAATGGTCTATAGCGCCCATTGAGCCTAACAAACACTTTTTGGCACTATTTACCTTCAGATCACGAAATTGACTAAAAACACTCCCAAATGCTCTATAGCGCCCATTGAGCCTAACAAACACTTTTCGGCACTATTTACCTTCAGATCACGAAATTGACTTACAACACTCCAAAATGGTCTATAGCGCCCATTGAGCCTAAGAAACACTTTTCGGCACTTTTTACCTTCAGATCACGAAATTGACTAACAACACTCCCAAATGCTCAATAGCGCCCATTGAGCCTAAGAAACACTTTTCGGCACTTTTTACCTTCAGATCACGAAATTGACTAACAACACTCCCAAATGCTCTATAGCGGCCCATTGAGCCTAACAAACACTTTTCGGCACTATTTAACTTCAGATCACGAAATGGACTTACTACACTCCAAAATGGTCTATAGCGCCCATTGAGCCTAACAAACACTTTTCGGCACTATTTACCTTCAGAACACAAAATGGACTTACAAACACTCCAAAATGGTCTATAGCGCCCATTGAGCCTAACAAACACTTTTCGACACTTTTTACCTTCAGATCACGAAATGGACTTAACAACACTCCCAAATGCTCTATAGCGCCCATTGAGCCTAACAAACACTTTTCGGCACTTTTTACCTTCAGATCACGAAATGGACTAAAAACACTCCCAAATGCTCTATAGCGCCCATTGAGCCTAACAAACACTTTTCGGCACTTTTTACCTTCAGATCACGAAATGGACTAACAACACTCCCAAATGCTCTATAGCGCCCATTGAGCTTAACAAACACTTTTCGGCACTTTTTAAGTTCAGATCACGAAATGGACTAACAACACTCCCAAATGCGTTATAGCGCCCATTGAGCCTAACAAACACTTTTTGGCACTATTTACCTTCAGATCACGAAATGGACTTCCAACACTCCCAAATGCTCTATAGCGCCCATTGAGCCTAACAAACATTTTTCGGCACTTTTTACCTTCAGATCACGAAATTGACTTACAACACTCCCAAATGGTCTATAGCGCCCATTGAGCCTAACAAACACTTTTTGGCACTATTTACCTTCAGATCACGAAATGGACTTACAACACTACAAAATGGTCTATAGCGCCCATTGAGAGTAAGAAACACTTTTCGGCACTATTTACCTTCAGATCACAAAATTGACTAAAAACACTCCCAAATGCTCTATAGCGCCCATTGAGCCTAACAAACACTTTTCGGCACTATTTACCTTCAGATCACGAAATTGACTTACAACACTCCAAAATGGTCTATAGCTCCCATTGAGCCTAAGAAACACTTTTCGGCACTTTTTACCTTCAGATCACGAAATTGACTAACAACACTCCCAAATGCTCTATAGCGCCCATTGAGCCTAAGAAACACTTTTCGGCACTTTTTACCTTCAGATCACGAAATTGACTAACAACACTCCCAAATGCTCTATAGCGCCCATTGAGCCTAACAAACACTTTTCGGCACTATTTACCTTCAGATCACAAAATGGACTTACAACACTCCCAAATGCTCTATAGCGCCCATTGAGCCTAACAAACACTTTTCGGCACTTTGTACCTTCAGATCACGAAATTGACTAACAACACTCCCAAATGCTCTATAGCGCCCATTGAGCCTAAGAAACACCTTTCGGCACTTTTGACCTTCAGATCACGAAATTGACTAACAACACTCCCAAATGGTCTATAGCGCCCATTGAGCATAACAAACACTTTTCGGCACTATTCACCGTCAGATCACGAAATGGACTTACAACACTTCAAAATGGTCTATAACGCCCATTGAGCCTAACAAACACTTTTCGGCACTTTTTACCTTCAGATCACGAAATGGACTAACAACACTCCCAAATGCTCTATAGCGCCGATTGAGCCTAACAAACACTTTTCGGCACTTTTTACCTTCAGATCACGAAATGGACTAACAACACTCCCAAATGCTCTATAGCGCCCATTGAGCCTAACAAACACTTTTGGGCACTTTTTACCTTCAGATCACGAAATTGACTAACAACACTCCCAAATGCGTTATAGCGCCCATTGAGCCTAACAAACACTTTTTGGCACTATTTAACCTTCAGATCACGAAATGGACTTCCAACACTCCCAAATGCTCTACATCGCCGATTGAGCCTAACAAACACTTTTCGGCACTTTTTACCTTCAGATCACGAAATGGACTAACAACACTCCCAAATGCTCTATAGCGCCCATTGAGCCTAACAAACACTTTTCGGCACTTTTTACCTTCAGATCACGAAATTGACTAACAACACTCCCAAATGCGTTATAGCGCCCATTGAGCCTAACAAACACTTTTTGGCACTATTTACCTTCAGATCACGAAATGGACTTACAAACACTCCAAAATGGTCTATAGCGCCCATTGAGCCTAACAAACACTTTTCGGCACTATTTACCTTCAGATCACGAAATGGACTTACAACACTTCAAAATGGTCTATAACGCCCATTGAGCCTAACAAACACTTTTCGGCACTTTTTACCTTCAGATCACGAAATGGACTAACAACACTCCCAAATGCTCTATAGCGGCCCATTGAGCCTAACAAACACTTTTCGGCACTATTTAACTTCAGATCACGAAATGGACTTACTACACTCCAAAATGGTCTATAGCGCCCATTGAGCCTAACAAACACTTTTCGGCACTATTTACCTTCAGAACACAAAATGGACTTACAAACACTCCAAAATGGTCTATAGCGCCCATTGAGCCTAACAAACACTTTTCGACACTTTTTACCTTCAGATCACGAAATGGACTAACAACACTCCCAAATGCTCTATAGCGCCCATTGAGCCTAACAAACACTTTTCGGCACTTTTTACCTTCAGATCACGAAATGGACTAAAAACACTCCCAAATGCTCTATAGCGCCCATTGAGCCTAACAAACACTTTTCGGCACTTTTTACCTTCAGATCACGAAATTGACTAACAACACTCCCAAATGCGTTATAGCGCCCATTGAGCCTAACAAACACTTTTTGGCACTATTTACCTTCAGATCACGAAATGGACTTCCAACACTCCCAAATGCTCTACATCGCCGATTGAGCCTAACAAACACTTTTCGGCACTTTTTACCTTCAGATCACGAAATTGACTAACAACACTCCCAAATGCGTTATAGCGCCCATTGAGCCTAACAAACACTTTTTGGCACTATTTACCTTCAGATCACGAAATGGACTTACAAACACTCCAAAATGGTCTATAGCGCCCATTGAGCCTAACAAAGACTTTTCGACACTTTTTACCTTCAGATCACGAAATGGACTAACAACACTCCCAAATGCTCTATAGCGCCCATTGAGCCTAACAAACACTTTTCGGCACTTTTTACCTTCAGATCACGAAATGGACTAAAAACACTCCCAAATGCTCTATAGCGCCCATTGAGCCTAACAAACACTTTTCGGCACTTTTTACCTTCAGATCACGAAATGGACTAACAATACTCCCAAATGCTCTATAGCGCCCATTGAGCTTAACAAACACTTTTCGGCACTTTTTAAGTTCAGATCACGAAATTGGACTAACAACACTCCCAAATGCGTTATAGCGCCCATTGAGCCTAACAAACACTTTTTGGCACTATTTACCTTCAGATCACGAAATGGACTTCCAACACTCCCAAATGCTCTATAGCGCCCATTGAGCCTAACAAACATTTTTCGGCACTTTTTACCTTCAGATCACGAAATTGACTTACAACACTCCCAAATGGTCTATAGCGCCCATTGAGCCTAACAAACACTTTTTGGCACTATTTACCTTCAGATCACGAAATGGACTTACAACACTACAAAATGGTCTATAGCGCCCATTGAGAGTAAGAAACACTTTTCGGCACTATTTACCTTCAGATCAAGAAATTGACTAAAAACACTCCCAAATGCTCTATAGCGCCCATTGAGCCTAACAAACACTTTTCGGCACTATTTACCTTCAGATCACGAAATTGACTTACAACACTCCAAAATGGTCTATAGCGCCCATTGAGCCTAAGAAACACTTTTCGGCACTTTTTACCTTCAGATCACGAAATTGACTAACAACACTCCCAAATGCTCTATAGCGCCCATTGAGCCTAACAAACACTTTTCGGCACTATTTACCTTCAGATCACAAAATGGACTTACAACACTCCCAAATGCTCTATAGCGCCCATTGAGCCTAACAAACACTTTTCGGCACTTTTTACCTTCAGATCACGAAATTGACTAACAACACTCCCAAATGGTCTATAGCGCCCATTGAGCATAACAAACACTTTTCGGCACTATTCACCGTCAGATCACGAAATGGACTTACTACACTCCAAAATGGTCTATAGCGCCCATTGAGCCTAACAAACACTTTTCGGCACTATTTACCTTCAGATCACGAAATGGACTTACAACACTTCAAAATGGTCTATAACGCCCATTGAGCCTAACAAACACTTTTCGGCACTTTTTACCTTCAGATCACGAAATGGACTAACAACACTCCCAAATGCTCTATAGCGCCGATTGAGCCTAACAAACACTTTTCGGCACTTTTTACCTTCAGATCACGAAATGGACTAACAACACTCCCAAATGCTCTATAGCGCCCATTGAGCCTAACAAACACTTTTCGGCACTTTTTACCTTCAGATCACGAAATTGACTAACAACACTCCCAAATGCTCTATAGCGCCCATTGAGCCTAACAAACACTTTTCGGCACTTTTTACCTTCAGATCACGAAATGGACTAACAACACTCCCAAATGCTCTATAGCGCCCATTGAGCTTAACAAACACTTTTCGGCACTTTTTAAGTTCAGATCACGAAATGGACTAACAACACTCCCAAATGCGTTATAGCGCCCATTGAGCCTAACAAACACTTTTTGGCACTATTTACCTTCAGATCACGAAATGGACTTCCAACACTCCCAAATGCTCTATAGCGCCCATTGAGCCTAACAAACATTTTTCGGCACTTTTTACCTTCAGATCACGAAATTGACTTACAACACTCCCAAATGGTCTATAGCGCCCATTGAGCCTAACAAACACTTTTCGGCACTATTTACCTTCAGATCACGAAATTGACTTACAACACTCCAAAATGGTCTATAGCGCCCATTGAGCCTAAGAAACACTTTTCGGCACTTTTTACCTTCAGATCACGAAATTGACTAACAACACTCCCAAATGCTCTATAGCGCCCATTGAGCCTAAGAAACACTTTTCGGCACTTTTTACCTTCAGATCACGAAATTGACTAACAACACTCCCAAATGCTCTATAGCGCCCATTGAGCCTAACAAACACTTTTCGGCACTATTTACCTTCAGATCACAAAATGGACTTACAACACTCCCAAATGCTCTATAGCGCCCATTGAGCCTAACAAACACTTTTCGGCACTTTTTACCTTCAGATCACGAAATTGACTAACAACACTCCCAAATGCTATATAGCGCCCATTGAGCCTAAGAAACACTTTTCGGCACTTTTTACCTTCAGATCACGAAATTGACTAACAACACTCCCAAATGGTCTATAGCACCCATTGAGCATAACAAACACTTTTCGGCACTATTCACCGTCAGATCACGAAATGGACTTACTACACTCCAAAATGGTCTATAGCGCCCATTGAGCCTAACAAACACTTTTCGGCACTATTTACCTTCAGATCACGAAATGGACTTACAACACTTCAAAATGGTCTATAACGCCCATTGAGCCTAACAAACACTTTTCGGCACTTTTTACCTTCAGATCACGAAATGGACTAACAACACTCCCAAATGCTCTATAGCGCCGATTGAGCCTAACAAACACTTTTCGGCACTTTTTACCTTCAGATCACGAAATGGACTAACAACACTCCCAAATGCTCTATAGCGCCCATTGAGCCTAACAAACACTTTTCGGCTCTTTTTACCTTCAGATCACGAAATTGACTAACAACACTCCCAAATGCGTTATAGCGCCCATTGAGCCTAACAAACACTTTTCGGCACTATTTACCTTCAGATCACGAAATGGACTTACAAACACTCCAAAATGGTTTATAGCGCCCATTGAGCCTAACCAACACTTTTCGACACTTTTTACCTTCAGATCACGAAATGGACTAACAACACTCCCAAATGCTCTATAGCGCCCATTGAGCCTAACAAACATTTTTCGGCACTTTTTACCTTCAGATCACGAAATTGACTTACAACACTCCCAAATGGTCTATAGCGCCCATTGAGCCTAACAAACACTTTTTGGCACTATTTACCTTCAGATCACGAAATTGACTGAAAACACTCCCAAATGCTCTATAGCGCCCAATGAGCCTAACAAACACTTTTCGGCGCTATTTACCTTCAGATCACGAAATTGACTTACAACACTCCAAAATGGTCTATAGCGCCCATTGAGCCTAAGAAACACTTTTCGGCACTTTTTACCTTCAGATCACGAAATTGACTAACAACACTCCCAAATGCTCAATAGCGCCCATTGAGCCTAAGAAACACTTTTCGGCACTTTTTACCTTCAGATCACGAAATTGACTAACAACACTCCCAAATGCTCTATAGCGCCCATTGAGCCTAACAAACACTTTTCGGCACTATTTAACTTCAGATCACGAAATGGACTTACTACACTCCAAAATGGTCTATAGCGCCCATTGAGCCTAACAAACACTTGTCGGCACTATTTACCTTCAGATCACGAAATGGACTAACAACACTCCCAAATGCTCTATAGCGCCCATTGAGCCTAAGAAACACTTTTCGGCACTTTTTACCTGCAGATCACGAAATTGACTAACAACACTCCCAAATGCTCTATAGCGCCCATTGAGCCTAACAAACACTTTTCGGCACTTTTTACCTCCAGATCACAAAATTGACTAACAACACTCCCAAATGCTCTATAGCGCCCATTGAGCCTAACAAACACTTTTCGGCACTATTTACCTTCAGATCACGAAATGGACTAACAACACTCCCAAATGCTCTATAGCGCCCATTGAGCCTAAGAAACACTTTTCGGCACTTTTTACCTTCAGATCACGAAATTGACTAACAACACTCCCAAATGCTCTATAACGCACATTGAGCCTAACAAACATTTTTCGGCACTTTTTACCTTCAGATCACGAAATGGACTAACAACACTCCCAAATGCTCTATAGCGCCCATTGAGCCTAAGAAACACTTTTCGGCACTTTTTACCTGCAGATCACGAAATTGACTAACAACACTCCCAAATGCTCTATAGCGCCCATTGAGCCTAACAAACACTTTTCGGCACTTTTTACCTCCAGATCACAAAATTGACTAACAACACTCCCAAATGCTCTATAGCGCCCATTGAGCCTAACAAACACTTTTCGGCACTATTTACCTTCAGATCACGAAATGGACTAACAACACTCCAAAATGCTCTATAGCGCCCATTGAGCCTAAGAAACACTTTTCGGCACTTTTTACCTTCAGATCACGAAATTGACTAACAACACTCCCAAATGCTCTATAACGCACATTGAGCCTAACAAACATTTTTCGGCACTTTTTACCTTCAGATCACGAAATTGACTTACAACACTTCCAAATGCTCTATAGCGCCCATTGAGCCTAACAAACACTTTTTGGCACTTTTTACCTCCAGATCACGAAATTGACTTACAACACTCCCAAATGGTCTATAGCGCCCATTGAGCCTAACAAACACTTTTCGGCACTTTTTACCTTCAGATCACGAAATGGACTAACAACACTCCCAAATGCTCTCTAGCGCCCATTGAGCCTAAGAAACACTTTTCGGCACTTTTTACCTTCAGATCACGAAATTGACTAACAACACTCCCAAATGGTCTATAGCGCCCATTGAGCATAACAAACACTTTTCGGCACTATTCACTGTCAGATCACGAAATGGACTTACTACACTCCAAAATGGTCTATAGCGCCCATTGAGCCTAACAAACACTTTTTGGCACTATTTACCTTCAGATCACGAAATGGACTTCCAACACTCCCAAATGCTCTATAACGCCCATTGAGCCTAACAAACATTTTTCGGCACTTTTTACCTTCAGATCACGAAATTGACTTACAACACTCCCAAATGCTCTATAGCGCCCATTGAGCCTAACAAACACTTTTCGGCACTATTTACCTTCAGATCACGAAATTGACTTACAACACTACAAAATGGTCTATAGCGCCAATTGAGCCTAAGAAACACTTTTCGGCACTTTTTACCGTCAGATCACGAAATTGACTAACAACACTCCCAAATGCTCTATAGCGCCCATTGAGCCTAAGAAACAGTTTTCGGCACTTTTTACCTTCAGATCACGAAATTGACTAACAACACTCCCAAATGCTCTATAGCGCCCATTGAGCCTAAGAAACACTTTTCGGCACTTTTTACCTTCAGATCACGAAATTGACTAACAACACTCCCAAATGGTCTATAGCGCCCATTGAGCATAACAAACACTTTTCGGCACTATTCACCGTCAGATCACGAAATGGACTTACTACACTCCAAAATGGTCTATAGCGCCCATTGAGCCTAACAAACACTTTTCGGCACTATTTACCTTCAGATCACGAAATGGACTAACAACACTCCCAAATGCTCTATAGCGCCCATTGAGCCTAAGAAACACTTTTCGGCACTTTTTACCTTCAGATCACGAAATTGACTAACAACACTCCCAAATGCTCTATAGCGCCCATTGAGCCTAACAAACACTTTTCGGCACTTTTTACCTCCAGATCACAAAATTGACTAACAACACTCCCAAATGCTTTATAGCGCCCATTGAGCCTAACAAACACTTTTCGGCACTTTTTACCTTCAGATCACGAAATGGACTAACAACACTCCCAAATGCTCTATAGCGCCCATTGAGCTTAACAAACACTTTTCGGCACTTTTTACCTTCAGATCACGAAATGGACTAACAACACTCCCAAATGCGTTATAGCGCCCATTGAGCCTAACAAACACTTTTTGGCACTATTTACCTTCAGATCACGAAATGGACTTCCAACACTCCCAAATGCTCTATAACGCCCATTGAGCCTAACAAACATTTTTCGCCACTTTTTACCTTCAGATCACGAAATTGACTTACAACACTCCCAAATGCTCTATAGCGCCCATTGAGCCTAACAAACACTTTTTGGCACTTTTTACCTCCAGATCACGAAATTGACTTACAACACTCCCAAATGCTCTATAGCGCCCATTGAGCCTAACAAACACTTTTCGGCACTTTTTACCTTCAGATCACGAAATTGACTAACAACACTCCCAAATGCTCTATAGCGCCCATTGAGCCTAAGAAACACTTTTCGGCACTTTTTACCTTCAGATCACGAAATAGACTAACAAAACTCCCAAATGCTCTATAGCGCCCATTGAGCCTAAGAAACACTTTTCGGCTCTTTTTACCTTCAGATCACGAAATTGACTAACAACACTCCCCAATGCTCTATAGCGCCCATTGAGCCTAACAAACACTTTTCGGCATTTTTTACCTCCAGATCACAAAATTGACTAACAACACTCCCAAATGCTCTATAGCGCCCATTGAGCCTAACAAACACTTTTCGGCACTTTTTACCTTCAGATCACGAAATGGACTAACAACACTTCCAAATGCTCTATAGCGCCCATTGAGCTTAACAAACACTTTTCGGCACTTTTTACCTTCAGATCACAAAATTGACTAACAACACTCCCAAATGCTCTATAGCGCCCATTGAGCCTAACAAACACTTTTTGGCACTATTTAGATCACGAAATGGACTTACAACACTCCAAAATGGTCTATAGCGCCCATTGAGCCTAAGAAACACTTTTCGGCACTTTTTACCTTCAGATCACGAAATTGACTAACAACACTCCCAAATGCTCTATAGCGCCCATTGAGCCTAAGAAACACTTTTCGGCACTTTTTACCTTCAGATCACGAAATAGACTAACGAAACTCCCAAATGCTCTATAGCGCCTATTGAGCCTAAGAAACACTTTTCGGCTCTTTTTACCTTCAGATCACGAAATTGACTAACAACACTCCCCAATGCTCTATAGCGCCCATTGAGCCTAACAAACACTTTTCGGCATTTTTTACCTCCAGATCACAAAATTGACTAACAACACTCCCAAATGCTCTATAGCGCCCATTGAGCCTAACAAACACTTTTCGGCACTTTTTACCTTCAGATCACGAAATGGACTAACAACACTTCCAAATGCTCTATAGCGCCCATTGAGCTTAACAAACACTTTTCGGCACTTTTTACCTTCAGATCACAAAATTGACTAACAACACTCCCAAATGCTCTATAGCGCCCATTGAGCCTAACAAATACTTTTTGGCACTATTTAGATCACGAAATGGACTTACAACACTCCAAAATGGTCTATAGCGCCCATTGAGCCTAAGAAACACTTTTCGGCACTATTCACCGTCAGATCACGAAATGGACTTACTACACTCCAAAATGGTCTATAGCGCCCATTGAGCCTAACAAACACTTTTCGGCACTATTTACCTTCAGATCACGAAATAGACTAACAAAACTCCCAAATGCTCTATAGCGCCCATTGAGCCTAAGAAACACTTTTCGGCTCTTTTTACCGTCAGATCACGAAATTGACTTACAACACTCCCAAATGCTTTATAGCGCCCATTGAGCCTAAGAAACACTTTTCGGCACTATTCACCGTCAGATCACGAAATGGACTTACTACACTCCAAAATGGTCTATAGCGCCCATTGAGCCTAACAAACACTTTTCGGCACTATTTACCTTCAGATCACGAAATAGACTAACAAAACTCCCAAATGCTCTATAGCGCCCATTGAGCCTAAGAAACACTTTTCGGCTCTTTTTACCTTCAGATCACGAAATTGACTTACAACACTCCCAAATGCTCTATAGCGCCCATTGAGCCTAACAAACACTTTTTGGCACTTTTTACCTCTAGATCACGAAATTGACTAACAACACTCCCAAATGGTCTATAGCGCCCATTGAGCATAACAAACACTTTTCGGCACTATTCACCGTCAGATCACGAAATGGACTTACTACACTCCAAAATGGTCTATAGCGCCCATTGAGCCTAACAAACACTTTTCGGCACTATTTACCTTCAGATCACGAAATAGACTAACAAAACTCCCAAATGCTCTATAGCGCCCATTGAGCCTAACAAACACTTTTCGGCTCTTTTTACCTTCAGATCACGAAATTGACTAACAACACTCTCCAATGCTCTATAGCGCCCATTGAGCCTAACAAACACTTTTCGGCACTTTTTACCTCCAGATCACAAAATTGACTAACAACACTCCCAAATGCTCTATAGCGCCCATTGAGCCTAACAAACACTTTTCGGCACTTTTTACCTTCAGATCACGAAATGGACTAACAACACTCCCAAATGCTCTATAGCGCCCATTGAGCTTAACAAACACTTTTCGGCACTTTTTACCTTCAGATCACAAAATTGACTAACAACACTCCCAAATGCTCTATAGCGCCCATTGAGCCTAACAAACACTTTTTGGCACTATTTAGATCACGAAATGGACTTACAACACTCCAAAATGGTCTATAGCGCCCATTGAGCCTAAGAAACACTTTTCGGCACTATTTACCTTCAGATCACGAAATTGACTAACAACACTCCCAAATGCTCTATAGCGCCCATTGAGCCTAACAAACACTTTTCGGCACTATTTACCTTCAGATCACGAAATTGACTAACAACACTCCCAAATGCTCTATAGCGCCCATTCAGCCTAAGAAACACTTTTCGGCACTTTTTACCTTCAGATCACGAAATGGACTAACAACACTCCCAAATGCGTTATAGCGCCCATTGAGCCTAACAAACACTTGTTGGCACTATTTACCTTCAGATCACGAAATGGACTTCCAACACTCCCAAATGCTCTATAGCGCCCATTGAGCCTAACAAACATTTTTTCGGCACTTTTTACCTTCAGATCACGAAATTGACTTACAACACTCCCAAATGGTATATAGCGCCCATTGAGCCTAACAAACACTTTTTGGCACTATTTAGATCACGAAATGGACTTACAACACTCCAAAATGGTCTATAGCGCCCATTGAGCATAACAAACACTTTTCGGCACTATTCACCGTCAGATCACGAAATGGACTTACTACACTCCAAAATGGTCTATAGCGCCCATTGAGCCTAACAAACACTTTTCGGCACTATTTACCTTCAGATCACGAAATTGACTAACAACACTCCCAAATGCTCTATAGCGCCCATTGAGCCTAACAAACACTTTTCGGCACTATTTACCTTCAGATCACGAAATTGACTAACAACACTCCCAAATGCTCTATAGCGCCCATTCAGCCTAAGAAACACTTTTCGGCACTATTCACCGTCAGATCACGAAATGGACTTACTACACTCCAAAATGGTCTATAGCGCCCATTGAGCCTAACAAACACTTTTCGGCACTATTTACCTTCAGATCACGAAATAGACTAACAAAACTCCCAAATGCTCTATAGCGCCCATTGAGCCTAAGAAACACTTTTCGGCTCTTTTTACCTTCAGATCACGAAATTGACTTACAACACTCCCAAATGCTCTATAGCGCCCATTGAGCCTAACAAACACTTTTTGGCACTTTTTACCTCTAGATCACGAAATTGACTAACAACACTCCCAAATGGTCTATAGCGCCCATTGAGCATAACAAACACTTTTCGGCACTATTCACCGTCAGATCACGAAATGGACTTACTACACTCCAAAATGGTCTATAGCGCCCATTGAGCCTAACAAACACTTTTCGGCACTATTTACCTTCAGATCACGAAATAGACTAACAAAACTCCCAAATGCTCTATAGCGCCCATTGAGCCTAACAAACACTTTTCGGCTCTTTTTACCTTCAGATCACGAAATTGACTAACAACACTCTCCAATGCTCTATAGCGCCCATTGAGCCTAACAAACACTTTTCGGCACTTTTTACCTCCAGATCACAAAATTGACTAACAACACTCCCAAATGCTCTATAGCGCCCATTGAGCCTAACAAACACTTTTCGGCACTTTTTACCTTCAGATCACGAAATGGACTAACAACACTCCCAAATGCTCTATAGCGCCCATTGAGCTTAACAAACACTTTTCGGCACTTTTTACCTTCAGATCACAAAATTGACTAACAACACTCCCAAATGCTCTATAGCGCCCATTGAGCCTAACAAACACTTTTTGGCACTATTTAGATCACGAAATGGACTTACAACACTCCAAAATGGTCTATAGCGCCCATTGAGCCTAAGAAACACTTTTCGGCACTATTTACCTTCAGATCACGAAATTGACTAACAACACTCCCAAATGCTCTATAGCGCCCATTGAGCCTAACAAACACTTTTCGGCACTATTTACCTTCAGATCACGAAATTGACTAACAACACTCCCAAATGCTCTATAGCGCCCATTCAGCCTAAGAAACACTTTTCGGCACTTTTTACCTTCAGATCACGAAATGGACTAACAACACTCCCAAATGCGTTATAGCGCCCATTGAGCCTAACAAACACTTGTTGGCACTATTTACCTTCAGATCACGAAATGGACTTCCAACACTCCCAAATGCTCTATAGCGCCCATTGAGCCTAACAAACATTTTTTTCGGCACTTTTTACCTTCAGATCACGAAATTGACTTACAACACTCCCAAATGGTATATAGCGCCCATTGAGCCTAACAAACACTTTTTGGCACTATTTAGATCACGAAATGGACTTACAACACTCCAAAATGGTCTATAGCGCCCATTGAGCATAACAAACACTTTTCGGCACTATTCACCGTCAGATCACGAAATGGACTTACTACACTCCAAAATGGTCTATAGCGCCCATTGAGCCTAACAAACACTTTTCGGCACTATTTACCTTCAGATCACGAAATTGACTAACAACACTCCCAAATGCTCTATAGCGCCCATTGAGCCTAACAAACACTTTTCGGCACTATTTACCTTCAGATCACGAAATTGACTAACAACACTCCCAAATGCTCTATAGCGCCCATTCAGCCTAAGAAACACTTTTCGGCACTTTTTACATTCAGATCACGAAATGGACTAACAACACTCCCAAATGCCCTATAGCGCCCATTGAGCCTAACAAACACTTTTTGGCACTATTTACCTTCAGATCACGAAATGGACTTCCAACACTCCCAAATGGTCTATAGCGCCCATTGAGCCTAACAAACACTTTTCGGCACTATTTACCTTCAGATCACGAAATGAACTAACAACACTCCCAAATGCTCTATAGCGCCCATTGAGCCTAAGAAACACTTTTCGGCACTTTTTACCTTCAGATCACGAAATTGACTAACAACACTCCCAAATGCTCTATAACGCACATTGAGCCTAACAAACATTTTTCGGCACTTTTTACCTTCAGATCACGAAATTGACTTACAACACTTCCACATGCTCTATAGCGCCCATTGAGCCTAACAAACACTTTTTGGCACTTTTTACCTCCAGATCACGAAATTGACTTACAACACTCCCAAATGGTCTATAGCGCCCATTGAGCCTAACAAACACTTTTCGGCACTTTTTACCTTCAGATCACGAAATTGACTAACAACACTCCCAAATGCTTTATAGCGCCCATTGAGCCTAAGAAACACTTTTCGGCACTTTTTACCTTCAGATCACGAAATTGACTAACAACACTCCCAAATGGTCTATAGCGCCCATTGAGCATAACAAACACTTTTCGGCACTATTCACTGTCAGATCACGAAATGGACTTACTACACTCCAAAATGGTCTATAGCGCCCATTGAGCCTAACAAACACTTTTCGGCACTATTTACCTTCAGATCACGAAATGGACTAACAACACTCCCAAATGCTCTATAGCGCCCATTGAGCCTAAGAAACACTTTTCGGCACTTTTTGCCTGCAGATCACGAAATTGACTAACAACACTCCCAAATGCTCTATAGCGCCCATTGAGCCTAACAAACACTTTTCGGCACTTTTTACCTCCAGATCACAAAATTGACTAACAACACTCCCAAATGCTCTATAGCGCCCATTGAGCCTAACAAACACTTTTCGGCACTTTTTACCTTCAGATCACGAAATGGACTAACAACACTCCCAAATGCGTTATAGCGCCCATTGAGCCTAACAAACACTTTTTGGCACTATTTACCTTCAGATCACGAAATGGACTTCCAACACTCCCAAATGCTCTATAACGCCCATTGAGCCTAACAAACATTTTCGGCACTTTTTACCTTCAGATCACGAAATTGACTTACAACACTCCCAAATGCTCTATAGCGCCCATTGAGCCTAACAAACACTTTTCGGCACTATTTACCTTCAGATCACGAAATTGACTTACAACACTCCAAAATGGTCTATAGCGCCAATTGAGCCTAAGAAACACTTTTCGGCACTATTCACCGTCAGATCACGAAATGGACTTACTACACTCCAAAATGGTCTATAGCGCCCATTGAGCCTAACAAACACTTTTCGGCACTATTTACCTTCAGATCACGAAATAGACTAACAAAACTCCCAAATGCTCTATAGCGCCCATTGAGCCTAAGAAACACTTTTCGGCTCTTTTTACCTTCAGATCACGAAATTGACTTACAACACTCCCAAATGCTCTATAGCGCCCATTGAGCCTAACAAACACTTTTTGGCACTTTTTACCTCTAGATCACGAAATTGACTAACAACACTCCCAAATGGTCTATAGCGCCCATTGAGCATAACAAACACTTTTCGGCACTATTCACCGTCAGATCACGAAATGGACTTACTACACTCCAAAATGGTCTATAGCGCCCATTGAGCCTAACAAACACTTTTCGGCACTATTTACCTTCAGATCACGAAATAGACTAACAAAACTCCCAAATGCTCTATAGCGCCCATTGAGCCTAACAAACACTTTTCGGCTCTTTTTACCTTCAGATCACGAAATTGACTAACAACACTCTCCAATGCTCTATAGCGCCCATTGAGCCTAACAAACACTTTTCGGCACTTTTTACCTCCAGATCACAAAATTGACTAACAACACTCCCAAATGCTCTATAGCGCCCATTGAGCCTAACAAACACTTTTCGGCACTTTTTACCTTCAGATCACGAAATGGACTAACAACACTCCCAAATGCTCTATAGCGCCCATTGAGCTTAACAAACACTTTTCGGCACTTTTTACCTTCAGATCACAAAATTGACTAACAACACTCCCAAATGCTCTATAGCGCCCATTGAGCCTAACAAACACTTTTTGGCACTATTTAGATCACGAAATGGACTTACAACACTCCAAAATGGTCTATAGCGCCCATTGAGCCTAAGAAACACTTTTCGGCACTATTTACCTTCAGATCACGAAATTGACTAACAACACTCCCAAATGCTCTATAGCGCCCATTGAGCCTAACAAACACTTTTCGGCACTATTTACCTTCAGATCACGAAATTGACTAACAACACTCCCAAATGCTCTATAGCGCCCATTCAGCCTAAGAAACACTTTTCGGCACTTTTTACCTTCAGATCACGAAATGGACTAACAACACTCCCAAATGCGTTATAGCGCCCATTGAGCCTAACAAACACTTGTTGGCACTATTTACCTTCAGATCACGAAATGGACTTCCAACACTCCCAAATGCTCTATAGCGCCCATTGAGCCTAACAAACATTTTTTTCGGCACTTTTTACCTTCAGATCACGAAATTGACTTACAACACTCCCAAATGGTATATAGCGCCCATTGAGCCTAACAAACACTTTTTGGCACTATTTAGATCACGAAATGGACTTACAACACTCCAAAATGGTCTATAGCGCCCATTGAGCATAACAAACACTTTTCGGCACTATTCACCGTCAGATCACGAAATGGACTTACTACACTCCAAAATGGTCTATAGCGCCCATTGAGCCTAACAAACACTTTTCGGCACTATTTACCTTCAGATCACGAAATTGACTAACAACACTCCCAAATGCTCTATAGCGCCCATTGAGCCTAACAAACACTTTTCGGCACTATTTACCTTCAGATCACGAAATTGACTAACAACACTCCCAAATGCTCTATAGCGCCCATTCAGCCTAAGAAACACTTTTCGGCACTTTTTACATTCAGATCACGAAATGGACTAACAACACTCCCAAATGCCCTATAGCGCCCATTGAGCCTAACAAACACTTGTTGGCACTATTTACCTTCAGATCACGAAATGGACTTCCAACACTCCCAAATGGTCTATAGCGCCCATTGAGCCTAACAAACACTTTTCGGCACTATTTACCTTCAGATCACGAAATGGACTAACAACACTCCCAAATGCTCTATAGCGCCCATTGAGCCTAAGAAACACTTTTCGGCACTTTTTACCTTCAGATCACGAAATTGACTAACAACACTCCCAAATGCTCTATAACGCACATTGAGCCTAACAAACATTTTTCGGCACTTTTTACCTTCAGATCACGAAATTGACTTACAACACTTCCACATGCTCTATAGCGCCCATTGAGCCTAACAAACACTTTTTGGCACTTTTTACCTCCAGATCACGAAATTGACTTACAACACTCCCAAATGGTCTATAGCGCCCATTGAGCCTAACAAACACTTTTCGGCACTTTTTACCTTCAGATCACGAAATTGACTAACAACACTCCCAAATGCTTTATAGCGCCCATTGAGCCTAAGAAACACTTTTCGGCACTTTTTACCTTCAGATCACGAAATTGACTAACAACACTCCCAAATGGTCTATAGCGCCCATTGAGCATAACAAACACTTTTCGGCACTATTCACTGTCAGATCACGAAATGGACTTACTACACTCCAAAATGGTCTATAGCGCCCATTGAGCCTAACAAACACTTTTCGGCACTATTTACCTTCAGATCACGAAATGGACTAACAACACTCCCAAATGCTCTATAGCGCCCATTGAGCCTAAGAAACACTTTTCGGCACTTTTTGCCTGCAGATCACGAAATTGACTAACAACACTCCCAAATGCTCTATAGCGCCCATTGAGCCTAACAAACACTTTTCGGCACTTTTTACCTCCAGATCACAAAATTGACTAACAACACTCCCAAATGCTCTATAGCGCCCATTGAGCCTAACAAACACTTTTCGGCACTTTTTACCTTCAGATCACGAAATGGACTAACAACACTCCCAAATGCGTTATAGCGCCCATTGAGCCTAACAAACACTTTTTGGCACTATTTACCTTCAGATCACGAAATGGACTTCCAACACTCCCAAATGCTCTATAACGCCCATTGAGCCTAACAAACATTTTCGGCACTTTTTACCTTCAGATCACGAAATTGACTTACAACACTCCCAAATGCTCTATAGCGCCCATTGAGCCTAAGAAACACTTTTCGGCACTATTTACCTTCAGATCACGAAATTGACTTACAACACTCCAAAATGGTCTATAGCGCCAATTGAGCCTAAGAAACACTTTTCGGCACTTTTTACCGTCAGATCACGAAATTGACTAACAACACTCCCAAATGCTCTATAGCGCCCATTGAGCCTAAGAAACACTTTTCGGCACTTTTTACCTTCAGATCACGAAATTGACTAACAACACTCCCAAATGCTCTATAGCGCCCATTGAGCCTAAGAAACACTTTTCGGCACTTTTTACCTTCAGATCACGAAATTGACTAACAACACTCCCAAATGGTCTATAGCGCCCATTGAGCATAACAAACACTTTTCGGCACTATTCACCGTCAGATCACGAAATGGACTTACTACACTCCAAAATGGTCTATAGCGCCCATTGAGCCTAACAAACACTTTTCGGCACTATTTACCTTCAGATCACGAAATGGACTAACAACACTCCCAAATGCTCTATAGCGCCCATTGAGCCTAAGAAACACTTTTCGGCACTTTTTACCTTCAGATCACGAAATTGACTAACAACACTCCCAAATGGTCTATAGCGCCCATTGAGCATAACAAACACTTTTCGGCACTATTCACTGTCAGATCACGAAATGGACTTACTACACTCCAAAATGGTCTATAGCGCCCATTGAGCCTAACAAACACTTTTCGGCACTATTTACCTTCAGATCACGAAATGGACTAACAACACTCCCAAATGCTCTATAGCGCCCATTGAGCCTAAGAAACACTTTTCGGCACTTTTTACCTGCAGATCACGAAATTGACTAACAACACTCCCAAATGCTCTATAGCGCCCATTGAGCCTAACAAACACTTTTCGGCACTTTTTACCTCCAGATCACAAAATTGACTAACAACACTCCCAAATGCTCTATAGCGCCCATTGAGCCTAACAAACACTTTTCGGCACTTTTTACCTTCAGATCACGAAATGGACTAACAACACTCCCAAATGCGTTATAGCGCCCATTGAGCCTAACAAACACTTTTTGGCACTATTTACCTTCAGATCACGAAATGGACTTCCAACACTCCCAAATGCTCTATAGCGCCCATTGAGCCTAACAAACATTTTTCGCCACTTTTTACCTTCAGATCACGAAATTGACTTACAACACTCCCAAATGCTCTATAGCGCCCATTGAGCATAACAAACACTTTTTGGCACTTTTTACCTCCAGATCACGAAATTGACTTACAACACTCCCAAATGCTCTATAGCGCCCATTGAGCCTAAGAAACACTTTTCGGCACTTTTTACCTTCAGATCACGAAATAGACTAACAAAACTCCCAAATGCTCTATAGCGCCCATTGAGCCTAAGAAACACTTTTCGGCTCTTTTTACCTTCAGATCACGAAATTGACTAACAACACTCCCCAATGCTCTATAGCGCCCATTGAGCCTAACAAACACTTTTCGGCACTTTTTACCTCCAGATCACAAAATTGACTAACAACACTCCCAAATGCTCTATAGCGCCCATTGAGCCTAACAAACACTTTTCGGCACTTTTTACCTTCAGATCACAAAATTGACTAACAACACTCCCAAATGCTCTATAGCGCCCATTGAGCCTAACAAACACTTTTTGGCACTATTTAGATCACGAAATGGACTTACAACACTCCAAAATGGTCTATAGCGCCCATTGAGCCTAAGAAACACTTTTCGGCACTATTCACCGTCAGATCACGAAATGGACTTACTACACTCCAAAATGGTCTATAGCGCCCATTGAGCCTAACAAACACTTTTCGGCACTATTTGCACTGCGGCGCGTGAGGGCGCAAGATTGGATACTGTCAGTGTTAAGTCTGGTTTCGTCATGGCCGGACGTTCACGTCTTCCCGGCCGGACCGATAGCCAGCCTCGGGCCGTGTTTTACACCGCGGCATGGCAGCAACCTAGGATTTAAGAGGGGTCATTTCTGGGAAGATTTTGCCATCCCAGTAAAAGTCAATCGCGCTTGTGTTTGTGAGTTTGGACATTTGTGCTAGTGTGAAGACCCTTTCTTGAATTGTATGGAGAAATGAGGTAGGATCAAACCACTTTTTAATTTATTTTGTTGGTGCAGCTCAAAACTGAAGGAGCCCCCCTTGAAAAAGGGCGTGTCGATTTGGTTAATGGAGCCGTGCTCTGAGACAATTGTATTCTTATAGAAGTGCAGGTATTCTTGTTTTACCTCACGTTTTGCGTTTGCTTCAGCAGACGGTTCAGAAAATGTCTCCAGGGTGCGCCAGCATATAGGTTTGAATGCTTGCTATGCTTAGCGGTATAGAGTCTTCGTACTGAAGACAGCCTTTGTACGGTTGGGAGTGGCTGCACTGATGCGTGGCAATGGAATGTGTGAGCGCCACAATGGTCTATACAAAGGACTGGCCTATTTTGTTTAACAATTAGGGCCAGGAATGCAGGTTTTAATATCGTGTCCAAATGAAGTTATGTTATTCAGGCTACTTAATGTTTGCATATACGTTTTCAGCAATGAATTTTCAACAACAAAAAAGATGAAGACATTGATCACCAGTAGAGGTATATCTCTTATCGCATTTAAAAATTCACTTTTGTATTGAATTCATATAATGCATATTTACGTAGAATTCGCCATGCGATTGAATCAGGTGTATAGTATATCGCAGTTAGTTACATAACATGCACAATGGTGTAGGGGCAGCCCTATAGCACGCACACATGTTTGGGCAGCCGTCTTTAGTTGTCTTTTGTTCCCAAAATGAGTGTTTCCGATCATTTCGCTTATTTAGTTTCTGGTTTTCGGTTGAACGGGTCTGTTTCTCCGCATTCAAATGTCGTATAGTACTCTTAGTGTAATCAGTGGTCTTCGTTGATTGCTCTATTTCGGGGGTGTTTTTTCTACAGATCTGATATGCTGGTTTAATTGAGACCTTTATAAACCTTTACTCGGCTAATTTTAGGTTGAGTTGGAAGTCTGTGTTGAAATAATATATTTCCGCTGCATATCTGTAGGAAAGCCCGTATAATCTAAATGTTGGGACTTCGGTGCTAATTCACACCATGGGAATGAAATATCGTAGAGCCTGGTGGGTGCTCTTGCATCGTATATGGCCAGTCAGAATTCAGCGTTGTCTTTATAATGAGGTACGCAGCGAAGTCTTAAGCGGGTTGACGGCTCACAGCCGCAAAATGCGAGGTTTTGTGTGCACGAAGGAGTGACCCGCAGTATAGTAATATTCATTTTGGCAGTGGTGTTGGGCCAACATGGTGTCTCCGACTGTTTCGGGATATTAAAAATAAAAAAAATAGATTCATAAAGTGTCTATTTTACAATGACAAAATTCAAGTGAATTATAACGCATACTTGTACCTGTTTTTATATTACTTTGCTTTATGCTCACGTTTTGCATGTGATGTTTGTTTTAGATAGTCTGAGTGCCACATGTTCTGGTTGGGCGCCTTTGCTTTGCTCTGGTATGGGGCAGTGGTTCTGACATGTGATTTGCCTTTGAGTTTAGTATAGCAACGCAGGTTTGGTCGGGGTGTTAGACCGTTTTAACCTTTTAGGTCAGTACACTTTTAATGAGGCATTTATGTGTTTTTTGCGCGGCCTTATTTTTGTTAGCCTGCTTCCGGAATAGACGACATTTCGAGTGTTCCTAATTATTTTAAGGTAACTAACAAAAAAAGAACCTCACATTTTGAAGATAGGTAACTAAATCACATATCTTGTCACCAAACCGGCACAGTATTCAGCACAACTTTGTTTAGTAAGAAAAAAGGGTATTTCTTACCGACCATAAAATCAGACAAGTCGTAGTTCTGTCCCTGTTTTAAAAAAATAAAACAATTGTTGATGAAAACTTGAAAAGTCTCTCTAAACAATAAGACGATATTAGTATTTTGTAGCCCTTTTGTTGCAAACAATCCTCGTTAAAAAAAACAACAACCGTATTGAAATTGAAGCTTTTGGTATTATTAATATTAGAGTCCAAGAACACTGCCGGTTATGTCAGCATGTCTTTACTTGCTATAAGTGCCTCCTTCGACGGTGGCAGATGCATTTCATTATATATGTAAAATTAAACCCATGTGTAAAATGTGTTTGTATATAATAATGCGATGCAACCGTTTGCAATATTTTGGGAGAAAGCCAATTATAAATGTAAAATCAAACCCACGTGTACAATATGATTGTATATAATAATGCCATGCAACTGTTTTCAATTTTTTGGGAGAAAGCCAATGTAAGCGCTATTTAAGCAGAAACTTATTCAAGCCCTGCTCATAGAGGTTTAACCCGGGAGAAACAACCAAGGGGCTTGGCTTGTTTCAGGTCATTCCGCACAATACTATTGTGACCTAAGACACGGAAAAGCCGGCTTGCGTAATCGCCTTGGTTCGTCCCAGGACAGTGCTAAGATCCCGTATTTTGCATAAGTATAGGGGATCAGGCCCGCTCTGGGCAAACCTTATATGTTCCAATTACAAAGAAGTTCTCTATTGAAGTCAACTACATGTATTATTATTGTGGGCAATTAACTTCTTTGAGGACCAAGGCTGTTTTGATTATTTGATCGATCGAGATTTTGGCCACTGTCGTTTGGTCACCGCTTTTATATATAATACAACCCCTTTTATATATAATACAACCCCGATAATGTATGGCTGTCATTGCCTTGCTTTTTATTTCCAATCTTGTTTCGGTCGGAGATGAAATCTCACTATACGAGAGTGGTTTTTCAAGTTCAACTTCTGAGGTCAAAGGCCATCTGTGGTCAAGTTTTTAATTGGGCCGGAGTTTAAAAACTTTTTTCATTTGAAAACTTGGAGTCCAGATTTCAATGAAGTGGCCGATGTTTGTCTGATTGTGGAACGTTGACTAGCTTCCTTGTCGATTGTAAATTTGTGGATGTCAACGGCTGCTAGATGGTTAGCTGCTTTGTAGACATGTATTGCTGCTTTATAGACAAGATGTCTTCCTGCAGGATGTTGTTATCTGCAGGTATGCTGTTATCTGCAGGTATGCTGATCATCCTGTACATGATACAGTCACGTAGAATGAACATCACGGTAGAATGAACTTGCTTAGGCAGATCATTAAGGTAGACGACGAACAGGGCCGGACCCAAGACGGTTCAGAACTATAATGCATTCTTGTTGGCAGCATTCGTGTTTTAGGACGGGCCTAAACTAACAAAAGGGGCCTTGTTATTCAAACAAAACGGAGAGTGGACCCTCAAATGAATTGTAGCGCCTTGAGTAGCGTGTGAACTTAGGCGGTCGGCAGCCTCGCGGCACGTTTCTTAGTGCTCGCTGGCTTATGAGTGCAGTCTTTTGAACGCCTTACGCGTGGAAATGACGCGCATTGTTGTTTAGCATCAGGTATGATGAAATGGTACAGCTATGATGAAATGGTACAGCTAGTACCCTTTTTATCACAATAGAACAGCCCCAAAGACAGCCCTCATGCTGGACGGCTCGTTGCGTCTGTTTTTGTAGGGGGACAATGATCTCATGAATATTCTTATAATGCACAAAACCAAAACAATCCGTGATTGGACAGCGCCCTCTTGTGTTTTAAATTGGACAATAGATTTCCGGTTTTAGGCATACTGAACAGCCATGTTTGGTGGCACGTATAATGCAAGAAGGCGCGACCGACTGTCGGTCGAGTTGTACTAAAATGCACAATTTTACGCTAGACTAGCGTGGTTAAGATCCGTCGGAGGACGGGCCTCCGCATAAGAGAGAAACAGTGCATGGATGGGCCCTGTGTGTTCAATTGTAATCTAACATGGTTAAGATAATAGGTTTTGCAGCGGACGGGCCCTGCGTTTTGGATTTTAATCTAGTGTAGTTAAGATCAAAGGATGAGAGATAGTTATAAGTTACGCAGCAGACGCGCCCTGTGTGCTGAATTTAAATCTTACATATTGTTAAGATCAGACGATCAGACGATAAGAGAGAATATAAGTTATGCAGTGGTCAGGTTCTGTGTGTTGAACTTAAATCTAGCAATGGTTAAGATCTAAGCATAAGAGAGAATAGAAGTAACGCAGTGAATGGGCCATGCGTGTGGGAACGTAATTCTAACATTGTTAAGATTACAGAATAAGAGGTAACAAATGTTGCGCAGTGGATGGGCCCTGTGTGTTAAATTTAAATCTAACAATGTTAAGATCATAGGTTAAGATAGAATATAAGTTCCGCAGTGCACGGGCCCGGTGGGTTGAATTTAAATATAACAATGTTAAGATCATAAGAGAGAATATAAATTCCGCAGTGGGTAGGCCCTGCATCTTGAATTTAAAACCAACATTGTTAGGATCAGAGGATATGAGAGAACAAAAGTTACGCAGGGGACGGGCCCTGCGTGATGAATGTTTATCTTACATGGATATCATCAGAGGATAAGAGTACATAAAAGTGACGCAGTGGACAGGCCCTGTGTGCTGAATTTTTAATATAACATGTTTATTTTTAGATCAGAGGTGGGGCCTCCGCGTGAGAGGCAATAGAAATTCCGCGTGGACGGGCCCTGCGTGTTAAATTTGAATGTATCTGATTAAGATCAGAGGACGGGCTTCTGCATTTGAGTCATAAGGAGTTCCGCCGTGGAAGGGCCCTGCGTTTTCAATTTGAATTTATCTGATTAAGATCAGAGGACGGGCCTCTGCATTTGAGACCAAACAAAAAAGTTCCGCAGTGGATTAGGCCCTGCGTCTTAAAGGTGGTATACACTATTGGTAAATGCTTGAATTATCATGAACGGGCGAATTTGGAAGGTTGTATTTTATAGTAAATATCTTTAAACTGGCCTGTCCGAAGTTTACAGTCATTAATGCCGAGAAAAGCACGAAAAACAGCGTTTGTTTTCAACTGGCGTCGAGCTGTTATTCTTATGTTAGTTGTGTTTTTTCGCGATCAATTTGCTGGACGCCTAGATCTTTATTTACTTTCAGATGAGTAAGATATTTCTTAACAATTCGGTAGTAAATGTTGTGTTTTTTCTCTCTCCATATCTGCAAATGGTGTATCCTACATTTACATTTTAATGTAGCTGATTAATTCAGAGGACGGGCCTCTGCATGAGAGACAAAAGTAGTTCTGCAGTGAATAGGCCCTGCGTGTTAAATTCGTATGTATCGGATTAAGATCAGAGGACGGGCCTCTGCATGAGAGACAAAAGTAGTTCCGCAGTGGATAGGCCTTGTGTGTTAAATTCGACCGTGTATCGGATTAAGATCAGAGGACGGGCCTATACATGAGAGACAAAAGTAGTTCTGCAGCGATTAGGCCCTGCGTGCTAAATTCGTATGTATCGGATTAAGATCAGAGGACGGGCCTCTGCATGAGAGACAAAAGTAGTTCCGCAGTGGTTAGGCCTTGTGTGTTAAATTCGACCGTGTATCGGATTAAGATCAGAGGACGGGCCTATACATGAGAGACAAAAGATGTTCCGCAATAGATAGGCCACGCGTGTTAAATTTGAATGTAACTAATTAATTATTCTGAAATTATTCTCATGTAGGGACATGAGAGACAAAATAAGTCTCACAGTGGATATGCCCTGCGTGTTAAATTTTGAATTTAACTGATTAAGATCAGAGGACGGGCCTCTGCATGAGAGACAAAAGTGTTCCGCAGTGGATAGGCCTTGTGTGTTAAATTCGACCGTGTATCGGATTAAGATCAGAGGACGGGCCTCTACATGAGAGACAAAAGAAGTTCCGCAATAGATAGGCCACGCGTGTTAAATTTGAATGTAACTAATTAATTATTCTGAAATTATTCTCATGTAGGGACATGAGAGACAAAATTTGTCTCGCAGTGGATATGCCTTGCGTGTTAAATTTTGAATTTAACTGATTAAGATCAGAGGACGGGCCTCTGCATTTGAGACAAATAGAAGTACCTCAGTGGTTAGGCACTGCGTGTTAAATTTTGAATTTAACTGATATGATCAGAGGACGGGCCTCTGTATTTGAGACAAATGGAAGTTCCGCAGTGGATAGGCCCTGCGTGTTAAATTTGAATTTAACTGATTAACCCTAACCCCCTAGGGCAGGCTTTACTCTGGGCCGGCTAAAGCCCTGAGTACTGTACTACAGAATATTACTTACAATTTTGTAGCTCGGTTCCTTTCTCTACAGTCTCTCCGTGACTGATGATTGGGTGCGTACTGTCAAATTACAGATACTGCCAACCACAAAATACTAATAGTGGTAATACAGGTCAGTAATTCTTACCTGGCAAAAAATGCAGTAGTTCAGCCTTGACCCATTGCCGTGTCCCATGTGACAATCTTTGCTGTAGAGGTTAGAACACTCCACGCAGTATACATGGGCCATGAACACTCAGCAAGCAGAGGGCTAGGGACCCAATGCTTAGTACTACGAGTGCAATTAGGGGTGTACATGTACCAAATACTAAAAATTACTATAGGCTTTGTACACAGGTAGGTGAGAGTTCTGCATACTACTTTTTACTGCTAGTCAAAAGCAGCATTAGGTTGGGTTAGCGTTAAGATCGGAGGACTGGCCTCTGCATTTGAGGCAAATAGAAGTTCCGCAGTGGATAGGCCCTGCGTGTTAAATTTGAATGTATCTGATTAAGATCACAGTATGGGCAGTTCCGCTGTGGACGGGCCCCGCGTGTAAAATTTTAAATTTAACCGATTAAGATCAGAGGATGGGCCTCTGCGTGAGAGGCAATAGAAGTTCCGCAGTGGATAGGCCCTGCGGGTTACATTTGAATGTAACTAATTAAGCTCAGAGGACGGGCCTCTGCATGAGTGACATAAACAAGTTTCGGCCAATCCTTGTCTATTTTTTATTTTGTGGTCATCTTTACTCCACTTCTTAAAAGTCTTATTTTGGGATCGGAACTTTTGCCTAAAGACCTCAAAAGAATTATAAAAAAGGAATAGCGGCACGTGAAGTAGTTGCCATAATAACCAGATTGGCCTAAATTGTTTTTAATCGAAATGTTCTTTTGTTTTTCCTTTCCGTTTCCTAAATGACGTTTAATGATTGATCGAAGTCATATTTTTTTTTTCACAGACCCTATGAACCATTTCGATGGTGAAAAGCTATGTTGTTGTTTCCACGGTCGCCGCTGAACTTGGCGAAAATTGCGTGTCGACTGGTCTGCAACGGTCCATCGGTGCAGCCGTTCTGCAACACTGCCCGTTTCCAACGCATAGATGACGGAATCCAATCGAACATGCTTGGACATTCAGGGGCCAGTAGCCCTGTATCCCTGTAGTAAATTAACGTCTCATGGTCTTCAGTCCTTAGAATGAAACAACCTTTTCTTTGTATTGTTATCTGTTTGTGTGTGAAAAAGTGCCTGAGTAAAGTGGTAATGGCAATAATTACAATAAAATAGATATTAACTGTACACAGTTGCGGTAGGCTTTGACCCACAAGGGGAAATTTGAGGAAACGGGGCGCTTTATGCATGCAATTCGGCGTCGAGAAAAGTCCCACACGCAGCACTTCTGTTTGTTGTTGTCCTGCGCATATTTGCGGACTCGTGAAGCTCATCTGCAAAATTAATTTATTAACTAAATGAACAGCGTTAAAGGTAGGGGGCGGTCTTGTAGGTTCATTCAGGACGCATTTCCCAGTTCCGCGCTATTTTTCTTCCCGTGCTCGTTTGGCGTCTGCAAGTCTATCGAGATTTTCCCGAAAGCGAGGGCGGAGTTCTAAGCGAGGAGTGACGACACGAGACCCCATAATAATATACCCGTCATTGACGCTCCTTGGCACCGCGGAGCATGGAAAATGTACATGTACGTTTAAGATATCTTGAAGGTCGCAATTGGGCCGGATGGTTCGAACTGTCGCTCATTAGGTAGTATTCCGCGCCCTAATAACTCTCGGCTTTTGATGCCCCGGTATGTAGGGCTATCCGCCCTCTGCCCACCTTCAGTGTCAAACTGCAACGCGCTACTCGCAAACTGAATGTAGGATATTCTAACTCTGGTGCTGGTCCTTCAGAACCTGCCTCCGCCGATCTGGTTAGCATCGATAGTCTGAATGGCTACGCGCGCCCCCGTCTACAAGGGGCGACTTTCAAATACAAGTTGGTTTTCATTGCACGCATTTCCACCGCGTCTGTCGAATAATACGCTATAGCATTGACGGCAAACGCCATCAGATAGGCGTATATTTCCCGGCTTTACCGGTTGGATGGCGGCGTCGCGTTGTGCGTGTGGCGTCGTGCGGGTGGCGTCGTGCGAGTGGTGTTGTGCGGTCGGCGTCATGTAGGCGGCGTCGTGCGTGTGACGCGTTGCGACGCGGTACGGGCGACGCGGTACCGGCGACGCGGTATGGGCGACGCGGTACGGGTGAGGTACGGGTGAGGTACGGGTGAGGTACGGGTGAGGTATGGGTGAGGTATGGGTGGTATTTGGGGCGAGATATATTGGGAATGGGTGAGGCTTCGTGGTCCCGGTTCGGAGCGAAGAATCTCCCCATATCTAAAACTCAAGTATAGATTCTGGGGCCCGAACAAAGCAGCAGTGCAAATAGAGTACTATTTGCACTGCGGCGCGTGAGGGCGCAAGATTGGATACTGTCAGTGTTAAGTCCGGTTGAGGCAAGGATGAACGGTGAGGTGAAGCCGGTACGGTAGGTACAAGTAAAACATTATGTGTACTTCTATACATCTGGGCCTAGACTCGATTGGACAGCAGCTGTTACTTACACTTTTTTTTTTTTTTTTTTTTGTTCCCCCCTCTTTCACCACCCTACACTGTTAACGGTACATTCTATTGTCAATTGGCATTACAGAAGTTACTGTTTTTTAACAGTACATCCTGCTGTTGTTTTATCTCTGTTTATTGACAGAGATTCTACTGTATTGGGTACTGTACACCTACAGTGATTCCCCTGTTTTGCAACAGTGATTAACCCGTTGTTGTTTTGTTAATATAACAGCAAGTTTTATCCAAAAACAAACGCTCCTGTTGAAGTACAGTTTTCTGTTGTTATGCATATAATTGCGGCAATTTACATCAATGAATGAAGTAGGAATGGGAACCAGACCTATTATAAGTAACTAGTTATTACACATTACACAATACTACATGTATTACGTATACAGATATATAGTACAAATGCTACGATAACCTACTAAACACTTTAACCACGGTCGTGAGTTACTTTTATATTCAGCTTTTCCCGCAATGATGAAGTCACGCTTTCAAATGAATAATTTTAATATTTCAATGCGGAAGGAGATGGGATGCAATTCTTCAGCTTTATTTGCTAAAAATCAAAATTGTATCACTGAATTGCTTTAATAATTACACAAGTGGTCAAAAAGTGTGTTTTGTGGTATAACAACACGGTTTAGCATGACTTTTGTGAACACTAGTTTCCTCACTTCTGGTCGGTCAGTTCCTGCGTGGTGAGATTTGTGTAGGAGAACAGTAGATTCTCTGTAAATAAATACTTCGTTGTCGTTGCTGTAGATTTACAGCGAATTGTGTTGTTATAAAACAGTAACGTTGATGTGTCTTAACATAACGGAAGAAAATGCTTGTTCAAAAGATGATGTTTCTTGTTCCAGTACAAAACTTTAATTTAACAGCGAACCTTCTGTAACCAAACAGAGAATTTCAGTAAAATGTGCATAGACAGTACTAGTTTTGTTTATACGCAGAGAAATCCCAACAGCGATATCTACTGTTATATATTGACATTTTCAACAGAACAACAACTGTGAAGTTATACAATTTTTTACAGTGTACCGCCTTGCCTCCCCACGTTGGTTTGTTCGGGCTCCGGTTTCTTCTCTTGAATCTCCCCATATCTAAAACTAAAGTATAGATTCTGGGGCCCGAACAAAGCAGCAGTGCAAATAGAGTACTATTTACCTTCAGATCACGAAATAGACTAACAAAACTCCCAAATGCTCTATAGCGCCCATTGAGCCTAAGAAACACTTTTCGGCTCTTTTTACCGTCAGATCACGAAATTGACTTACAACACTCCCAAATGCTCTATAGCGCCCATTGAGCCTAACAAACACTTTTTGGCACTTTTTACCTCCAGATCACGAAATTGACTAACAACACTCCCAAATGGTCTATAGCGCCCATTGAGCATAACAAACACTTTTCGGCACTATTCACCGTCAGATCACGAAATGGACTTACTACACTCCAAAATGGTCTATAGCGCCCATTGAGCCTAACAAACACTTTTCGGCACTATTTACCTTCAGATCACGAAATAGACTAACAAAACTCCCAAATGCTCTATAGCGCCCATTGAGCCTAAGAAACACTTTTCGGCTCTTTTTACCTTCAGATCACGAAATTGACTAACAACACTCCCCAATGCTATATAGCGCCCATTGAGCCTAACAAACACTTTTCGGCACTTTTTACCTTCAGATCACGAAATGGACTAACAACACTCCCAAATGCTCTATAGCGCCCATTGAGCTTAACAAACACTTTTCGGCACTTTTTACCTTCAGATCACAAAATTGACTAACAACACTCCCAAATGCTCTATAGCGCCCATTGAGCCTAACAAACACTTTTTGGCACTATTTAGATCACGAAATGGACTTACAACACTCCAAAATGGTCTATAGCGCCCATTGAGCCTAAGAAACACTTTTCGGCACTATTTACCTTCAGATCACGAAATTGACTAACAACACTCCCAAATGCTCTATAGCGCCCATTGAGCCTAACAAACACTTTTCGGCACTATTTACCTTCAGATCACGAAATTGACTGACAACACTCCCAAATGCTCTATAGCGCCCATTCAGCCTAAGAAACACTTTTCGGCACTTTTTACCTTCAGATCACGAAATGGACTAACAACACTCCCAAATGCGTTATAGCGCCCATTGAGCCTAACAAACACTTTTTGGCACTATTTACCTTCAGATCACGAAATGGACTTCCAACACTCCCAAATGCTCTATAGCGCCCATTGAGCCTAACAAACATTTTTCGGCACTTTTTACCTTCAGATCACGAAATTGACGTACAACACTCCCAAATGGTCTATAGCGCCCATTGAGCCTAACAAACACTTTTTGGCACTATTTAGATCACGAAATGGACTTACAACACTCCAAAATGGTCTATAGCGCCCATTGAGCCTAAGAAACACTTTTCGGCACTATTTACCTTCAGATCACGAAATTGACTAACAACACTCCCAAATGCTCTATAGCGCCCATTGAGCCTAACAAACACTTTTCGGCACTATTTACCTTCAGATCACGAAATTGACTAACAACACTCCCAAATGCTCTATAGCGCCCATTCAGCCTAAGAAACACTTTTCGGCATTTTTTACCTTCAGATCACGAAATGGACTAACAACACTCCCAAATGCTCTATAGCGCCCATTGAGCCTAACAAACACTTTTCGGCACTTTTTACATTCAGATCACGAAATGGACTAACAACACTCCCAAATGCCCTATAGCGCCCATTGAGCCTAACAAACACTTTTTGGCACTATTTACCTTCAGATCACGAAATGGACTTCCAACACTCCCAAATGCTCTATAGCGCCCATTGAGCCTAAGAAACACTTTTCGGCACTTTTTACCTTCAGATCACGAAATTGACTAACAACACTCCCAAATGGTCTATAGCGCCCATTGAGCATAACAAACACTTTTCGGCACTATTCACCGTCAGATCACGAAATGGACTTACTACACTCCAAAATGGTCTATAGCGCCCATTGAGCCTAACAAACACTTTTCGGCACTATTTACCTTCAGATCACGAAATGGACTAACAACACTCCCAAATGCTCTATAGCGCCCATTGAGCCTAAGAAACACTTTTCGGCACTTTTTACCTTCAGATCACGAAATTGACTAACAACACTCCCAAATGCTCTATAACGCACATTGAGCCTAACAAACATTTTTCGGCACTTTTTACCTTCAGATCACGAAATTGACTTACAACACTTCCAAATGCTCTATAGCGCCCATTGAGCCTAACAAACACTTTTTGGCACTTTTTACCTCCAGATCACGAAATTGACTTACAACACTCCCAAATGGTCTATAGCGCCCATTGAGCCTAACAAACACTTTTCGGCACTTTTTACCTTCAGATCACGAAATTGACTAACAACACTCCCAAATGCTCTATAGCGCCCATTGAGCCTAAGAAACACTTTTCGGCACTTTTTACCTTCAGATCACGAAATTGACTAACAACACTCCCAAATGGTCTATAGCGCCCATTGAGCATAACAAACACTTTTCGGCACTATTCACTGTCAGATCACGAAATGGACTTACTACACTCCAAAATGGTCTATAGCGCCCATTGAGCCTAACAAACACTTTTCGGCACTATTTACCTTCAGATCACGAAATGGACTAACAACACTCCCAAATGCTCTATAGCGCCCATTGAGCCTAAGAAACACTTTTCGGCACTTTTTACCTGCAGATCACGAAATTGACTAACAACACTCCCAAATGCTCTATAGCGCCCATTGAGCCTAACAAACACTTTTCGGCACTTTTTACCTCCAGATCACAAAATTGACTAACAACACTCCCAAATGCTCTATAGCGCCCATTGAGCCTAACAAACACTTTTCGGCACTTTTTACCTTCAGATCACGAAATGGACTAACAACACTCCCAAATGCGTTATAGCGCCCATTGAGCCTAACAAACACTTTTTGGCACTATTTACCTTCAGATCACGAAATGGACTTCCAACACTCCCAAATGCTCTATAGCGCCCATTGAGCCTAAGAAACACTTTTCGGCACTTTTTACCTTCAGATCACGAAATTGACTAACAACACTCCCAAATGGTCTATAGCGCCCATTGAGCATAACAAACACTTTTCAACACTATTCACCGTCAGATCACGAAATGGACTTACTACACTCCAAAATGGTCTATAGCGCCCATTGAGCCTAACAAACACTTTTCGGCACTATTTACCTTCAGATCACGAAATGGACTAACAACACTCCCAAATGCTCTATAGCGCCCATTGAGCCTAAGAAACACTTTTCGGCACTTTTTACCTTCAGATCACGAAATTGACTAACAACACTCCCAAATGCTCTATAACGCACATTGAGCCTAACAAACATTTTTCGGCACTTTTTACCTTCAGATCACGAAATTGACTTACAACACTTCCAAATGCTCTATAGCGCCCATTGAGCCTAACAAACACTTTTTGGCACTTTTTACCTCCAGATCACGAAATTGACTTACAACACTCCCAAATGGTCTATAGCGCCCATTGAGCCTAACAAACACTTTTCGGCACTTTTTACCTTCAGATCACGAAATTGACTAACAACACTCCCAAATGCTCTATAGCGCCCATTGAGCCTAAGAAACACTTTTCGGCACTTTTTACCTTCAGATCACGAAATTGACTAACAACACTCCCAAATGGTCTATAGCGCCCATTGAGCATAACAAACACTTTTCGGCACTATTCACTGTCAGATCACGAAATGGACTTACTACACTCCAAAATGGTCTATAGCGCCCATTGAGCCTAACAAACACTTTTCGGCACTATTTACCTTCAGATCACGAAATGGACTAACAACACTCCCAAATGCTCTATAGCGCCCATTGAGCCTAAGAAACACTTTTCGGCACTTTTTACCTGCAGATCACGAAATTGACTAACAACACTCCCAAATGCTCTATAGCGCCCATTGAGCCTAACAAACACTTTTCGGCACTTTTTACCTCCAGATCACAAAATTGACTAACAACACTCCCAAATGCTCTATAGCGCCCATTGAGCCTAACAAACACTTTTCGGCACTTTTTACCTTCAGATCACGAAATGGACTAACAACACTCCCAAATGCGTTATAGCGCCCATTGAGCCTAACAAACACTTTTTGGCACTATTTACCTTCAGATCACGAAATGGACTTCCAACACTCCCAAATGCTCTATAACGCCCATTGAGCCTAACAAACACTTTTCGGCACTTTTTACCTTCAGATCACGAAATTGACTAACAACACTCCCAAATGCTCTATAGCGCCCATTGAGCCTAACAAACACTTTTCGGCACTTTTTACGTTCAGATCACGAAATTGACTAACAACACTCCCAAATGGTCTATAGCGCCCATTGAGCCTAACAAACACTTTTTGGCACTATTTAGATCACGAAATGGACTTACAACACTCCAAAATGGTCTATAGCGCCCATTGAGCCTAAGAAACACTTTTCGGCACTATTTACCTTCAGATCACGAAATTGACTAACAACACTCCCAAATGCTCTATAGCGCCCATTGAGCCTAACAAACACTTTTCGGCACTATTTACCTTCAGATCACGAAATTGACTAACAACACTCCCAAATGCTCTATAGCGCCCATTCAGCCTAAGAAACACTTTTCGGCACTTTTTACCTTCAGATCACGAAATGGACTAACAACACTCCCAAATGCTCTATAGCGCCCATTGAGCCTAACAAACACTTTTCGGCACTTTTTACATTCAGATCACGAAATGGACTAACAACACTCCCAAATGCCCTATAGCGCCCATTGAGCCTAACAAACACTTTTTGGCACTATTTACCTTCAGATCACGAAATAGACTTCCAACACTCCCAAATGCTCTACAGCGCCCATTGAGCCTAACAAACACTTTTCGGCACTTTTTACCTTCAGATCACGAAATTGACTAACAACACTCCCAAATGCTCTATAGCGCCCATTGAGCCTAAGAAACACTTCTCGGCACTTTTTACCTCCAGATCACGAAATTGACTAACAACACTCCCAAATGCTCTATAGCGCCCATTGAGCCTAACAAACACTTTTTGGCACTTTTTACCTCCAGATCACGAAATTGACTTACAACACTCCCAAATGGTCTAAGGCGCCCATTGAGCCTAACAAACACTTTTCGGCACTTTTTACCTTCAGATCACGAAATTGACTAACAACACTCCCAAATGCTCTATAGCGCCCATTGAGCCTAAGAAACACTTTTCGGCACTTTTTACCTTCAGATCACGAAATTGACTAACAACACTCCCAAATGGTCTATAGCGCCCATTGAGCATAACAAACACTTTTCGGCACTATTCACCGTCAGATCACGAAATGGACTAACAACACTCCCAAATGCTCTATAGCGCCCATTGAGCCTAACAAACACTTTTCGGCACTTTTTACCTCCAGATCACAAAATTGACTAACAACACTCCCAAATGCTCTATAGCGCCCATTGAGCCTAACAAACACTTTTCGGCACTTTTTACCTTCAGATAACGAAATGGACTAACAACACTCCCAAATGCTCTATAGCGCCCATTGAGCCTAACAAACACTTTTCGGCACTATTTACCTTCAGATCACGAAATTGACTTACAACACTTCCAAAATGGTCTATAGCGCCAATTGAGCCTAAGAAACACTTTTCGGCACTTTTTACCGTCAGATCACGAAATTGACTAACAACACTCCCAAATGCTCCATAGCGCCCATTGAGCCTAAGAACCACTTTTCGGCACTTTTTACCTTCAGATCACGAAATTGACTAACAACACTCCCAAATGGTCTATAGCGCCCATTGAGCATAACAAACACTTTTCGGCACTATTCACCGTCAGATCACGAAATGGACTTACTACACTCCAAAATGGTCTATAGCGCCCATTGAGCCTAACAAACACTTTTCGGCACTATTTACCTTCAGATCACGAAATGGACTAACAATACTCCCAAATGCTCTATAGCGCCCATTGAGCCTAACAAACACTTTTTGGCACTTTTTACCTTCAGATCACGAAATTGACTTACAACACTCCCAAATGGTCTATAGCGCCCATTGAGCCTAACAAACACTTTTCGGCACTTTTTACCTTCAGATCACGAAATTGACTTACAACACTCCCAAATGGTCTATAGCGCCCATTGAGCCTAACAAACACTTTTTGGCACTATTTACCTTCAGATCACGAAATGGACTTACAACACTCCAAAATGGTCTATAGCGCCCATTGAGCCTAAGAAACACTTTTCGACACTTTTTACCTTCAGATCACGAAATGGACTAACAACACTCCCAAATGCTCTATAGCGCCCATTGAGCATAACAAACACTTTTCGGCACTATTCACCGTCAGATCACGAAATGGACTTACTACACTCCAAACTGGTCTATAGCGCCCATTGAGCCTAACAAACACTTTTCGGCACTATTTACCTTCAGATCACGAAATGGACTTACAACACTTCAAAATAGTCTATAGCGCCCATTGAGCCTAACAAACACTTTTCGGCACTATTTACCTTCAGATCACGAAATGGACTTACAACACTTCAAAATGGTCTATAGCGCCCATTGAGCCTAACAAACACTTTTCGGCACTTTTTAGCTTCAGATCACGAAATTGACTTACAACACTCCCAAATGCTCTATAGCGCCCATTGAGCCTAACAAACACTTTTCGGCACTTTTTACCTTCAGATCACGAAATGGACTTACTACACTCCAAAATGGTCTATAGCGCCCATTGAGCCTAACAAACACTTTTCGGCACTATTTACCTTCAGATCACGAAATAGACTAACAAAACTCCCAAATGCTCTATAGCGCCCATTGAGCCTAAGAAACACTTTTCGGCACTTTTTACCTTCAGATCACGAAATTGACAACACTCCCAAATGCTCTATAGCGCCCATTGAGCCTAACAAACACTTTTCGGCACTTTTTACCTCCAGATCACAAAATTGACTAACAACACCCCCAAATGCTCTATAGCGCCCATTGAGCCTAACAAACACTTTTCGGCACTTTTTACCTTCAGATCACGAAATGGACTAACAACACTCCCAAATGCTCTATAGCGCCCATTGAGCTTAACAAACACTTTTCGGCACTTTTTACCTTCAGATCACGAAATTAACTTACAACACTCCCAAATGCTCTATAGCGCCCATTGAGCCTAACAAACACTTGTTGGCACTATTTAGATCGCGAAATGGACTTACAACACTCCAAAATGGTCTATAGCGCCCATTGAGCCTAACAAACACTTTTCGGCACTATTTACCTTCAGATCACGAAATAGACTAACAAAACTCCCAAATGCTCTATAGCGCCCATTGAGCCTAAGAAACACTTTTCGGCACTTTTTACCTCCAGATCACAAAATTGACTAACAACACTCCCAAATGCTCTATAGCGCCCATTGAGCCTAACAAACACTTTTCGGCACTTTTTACCTTCAGATCACGAAATGGACTAACAACACTCCCAAATGCTCTATAGCGCCCATTGAGCTTAACAAACACTTTTCGGCACTTTTTACCTTCAGATCACGAAATGGACTTCCAACACTCCCAAATGCTCTATAACGCCCATTGAGCCTAACAAACATTTTTCGGCACTTTTTACCTTCAGATCACGAAATTGACTTTCAACACTCCCAAATGCTCTATAGCGCCCATTGAGCCTAACAAACACTTTTTGGCACTATTTAGATCGCGAAATGGACTTACAACACTCCAAAATGGTCTATAGCGCCCATTGAGCCTAAGAAACACTTTTCGGCACTATTTACCTTCAGATCACGAAATTGACTAACAACACTCCCAAATGGTCTATAGCGCCCATTGAGCCTAAGAAACACTTTTCGGCACTATTTACCTTCAGATCACGAAATTGACTAACAACACTCCCAAATGCTCTATAGCGCCCATTGAGCCTAACAAAAACTTTTCGGCACTATTTACCTTCAGATCACGAAATTGACTTACAACACTCCAAAATGGTCTATAGCGCCCATTGAGCCTAAGAAACACTTTTCGGCACTTTTTACCTTCAGATCACGAAATTGACTAACAACACTCCCAAATGCTCTATAGCGCCCATTGAGCCTAACAAACACTTTTCGGCACTTTTTACCTCCAGATCACAAAATTGACTAACAACACTCCCAAATGCTCTATAGCGCCCATTGAGCCTAACAAACACTTTTCGGCACTTTTTACCTTCAGATCACGAAATTGACTAACAACACTCCCAAATGCTCTATAACGCACATTGAGCCTAACAAACATTTTTCGGCACTTTTTACCTTCAGATCACGAAATTGACTTACAACACTTCCAAATGCTCTATACCGCCCATTGAGCCTAACAAACACTTTTCGGCACTTTTTACCTTCAGATCACGAAATGGACTAACAACACTCCCAAATGCTCTATAGCGCCCATTGAGCTTAACAAACACTTTTCGGCACTTTTTACCTTCAGATCACGAAATGGACTTCCAACACTCCCAAATGCTCTATAACGCCCATTGAGCCTAACAAACATTTTTCGACACTTTTTACCTTCAGATCACGAAATTAACTTACAACACTCCCAAATGCTCTATAGCGCCCATTGAGCCTAACAAACACTTTTTGGCACTATTTAGATCGCGAAATGGACTTACAACACTCCAAAATGGTCTATAGCGCCCATTGAGCCTAACAAACACTTTTCGGCACTATTTACCTTCAGATCACGAAATAGACTAACAAAACTCCCAAATGCTCTATAGCGCCCATTGAGCCTAAGAAACACTTTTCGGCACTTTTTACCTCCAGATCACAAAATTGACTAACAACACTCCCAAATGCTCTATAGCGCCCATTGAGCCTAACAAACACTTTTCGGCACTTTTTACCTTCAGATCACGAAATGGACTAACAACACTCCCAAATGCTCTATAGCGCCCATTGAGCTTAACAAACACTTTTCGGCACTTTTTACCTTCAGATCACGAAATGGACTTCCAACACTCCCAAATGCTCTATAACGCCCATTGAGCCTAACAAACATTTTTCGGCCCTTTTTACCTTCAGATCACGAAATTGACTTTCAACACTCCCAAATGCTCTATAGCGCCCATTGAGCCTAACAAACACTTTTTGGCACTATTTAGATCGCGAAATGGACTTACAACACTCCAAAATGGTCTATAGCGCCCATTGAGCCTAAGAAACACTTTTCGGCACTATTTACCTTCAGATCACGAAATTGACTAACAACACTCCCAAATGGTCTATAGCGCCCTAAGAAACACTTTTCGGCACTATTTACCTTCAGATCACGAAATTGACTAACAACACTCCCAAATGCTCTATAGCGCCCATTGAGCCTAACAAACACTTTTCGGCACTTTTTACCTTCAGATCACGAAATTGACTAACAACACTCCCAAATGCTCTATAACGCACATTGAGCCTAACAAACATTTTTCGGCACTTTTTACCTTCAGATCACGAAATTGACTTACAACACTTCCAAATGCTCTATACCGCCCATTGAGCCTAACAAACACTTTTTGGCACTTTTTACCTCCAGATCACGAAATGGACTAACAACACTCCCAAATGCTCTATAGCGCCCATTGAGCCTAAGAAACACTTTTCGGCACTTTTTACCTGCAGATCACGAAATTGACTAACAACACTCCCAAATGCTCTATAGCGCCCATTGAGCCTAACAAACACTTTTCGGCACTTTTTACCTCCAGATCACAAAATTGACTAACAACACTCCCAAATGCTCTATAGCGCCCATTGAGCCTAACAAACACTTTTCGGCACTTTTTACCTTCAGATCACGAAATGGACTAACAACACTCCCAAATGCGTTATAGCGCCCATTGAGCCTAACAAACACTTTTTGGCACTATTTACCTTCAGATCACGAAATGGACTTCCAACACTCCCAAATGCTCTATAACGCCCATTGAGCCTAACAAACATTTTTCGGCACTTTTTACCTTCAGATCACGAAATTGACTTACAACACTCCCAAATGCTCTATAGCGCCCATTGAGCCTAACAAACACTTTTTGGCACTTTTTACCTCCAGATCACGAAATTGACTTACAACACTCCCAAATGGTCTATAGCGCCCATTGAGCCTAACAAACACTTTTCGGCACTTTTTACCTTCAGATCACGAAATTGACTAACAACACTCCCAAATGCTCTATAGCGCCAATTGAGCCTAAGAAACACTTTTCGGCACTTTTTACCGTCAGATCACGAAATTGACTAACAACACTCCCAAATGCTCTATAGCGCCCATTGAGCCTAACAAACACTTTTCGGCACTTTTTACCTTCAGATCACGAAATTGACTAACAACACTCCCAAATGCTCTATAGCGCCCATTGAGCCTAAGAAACACTTTTCGGCACTTTTTACCTTCAGATCACGAAATTGACTAACAACACTACCAAATGGTCTATAGCGCCCATTGAGCATAACAAACACTTTTCGGCACTATTCACCGTCAGATCACGAAATTGACTAACAACACTCCCAAATGGTCTATAGCGCCCATTGAGCCTAACAAACACTTTTCGGCACTATTTACCTTCAGATCACGAAATGGACTAACAACACTCCAAAGTGGTCTATAGCGCCCATTGAGCCTAACAAACACTTTTCGGCACTTTTTACCTTCAGATCACGAAATTGACTAACAACACTCCCAAATGCTCTATAGCGCCCATTGAGCCTAACAAACACTTTTCGGCACTTTTTACCTTCAGATCACGAAATTGACTAACAACACTCCCAAATGCTCTATAGCGTCCATTGAGCCTAACAAACACTTTTCGGCACTTTTTACCTCCAGATCACAAAATTGACTAACAACACTCCCAAATGCTCTATAGCGCCCATTGAGCCTAAGAAACACTTTTCGGCACTTTTTACCTTCAGATCACGAAATTGACTAAGAACACTCCCAAATGGTCTTTAGCGCCCATTGAGCCTAACAAACACTTTTCGGAACTTTTTACCTTCAGATCACGAAATGGACTAACACCACTCCCAAATGCTCTATAGCGCCCATTGAGCTTAACAAACACTTTTCGGCACTTTTTACCTTCAGATCACGAAATGGACTAACAACACTCCCAAATGCGTTATAGCGCCCATTGAGCCTAACAAACACTTTTTGGCACTATTTACCTTCAGATCACGAAATGGACTTCCAACACTCCCAAATGCTCTATAACGCACATTGAGCCTAACAAACATTTTTCGGCACTTTTTACCTTCAGATCACGAAATGGACTTCCAACACTCCCAAATGCTCTATAACGCCCATTGAGCCTAACAAACATTTTTCGGCACTTTTTACCTTCAGATCACGAAATTGACTTACAACACTCCCAAATGCTCTATAGCGCCCATTGAGCCTAACAAACACTTTTCGGCACTATTTACCTTCAGATCACGAAATTGACTTACAACACTCCAAAATGGTCTATAGCGCCAATTGAGCCTAAGAAACACTTTTCGGCACTTTTTACCGTCAGATCACGAAATTGACTAACAACACTCCCAAATGCTCTATAGCGCCCATTGAGCCTAACAAACACTTTTCGGCACTTTTTACCTTCAGATCACGAAATTGACTAACAACACTCCCAAATGCTCTATAGCGCCCATTGAGCCTAAGAAACACTTTTCGGCACTTTTTACCTTCAGATCACGAAATTGACTAACAACACTACCAAATGGTCTATAGCGCCCATTGAGCATAACAAACACTTTTCGGCACTATTCACCGTCAGATCACGAAATTGACTAACAACACTCCCAAATGGTCTATAGCGCCCATTGAGCCTAACAAACACTTTTCGGCACTATTTACCTTCAGATCACGAAATGGACTAACAACACTCCAAAGTGGTCTATAGCGCCCATTGAGCCTAACAAACACTTTTCGGCACTTTTTACCTTCAGATCACGAAATGGACTAACACCACTCCCAAATGCTCTATAGCGCCCATTGAGCTTAACAAACACTTTTCGGCACTTTTTACCTTCAGATCACGAAATGGACTAACAACACTCCCAAATGCGTTATAGCGCCCATTGAGCCTAACAAACACTTTTTGGCACTATTTACCTTCAGATCACGAAATGGACTTCCAACACTCCCAAATGCTCTATAACGCACATTGAGCCTAACAAACATTTTTCGGCACTTTTTACCTTCAGATCACGAAATTGACTTACAACACTCCCAAATGCTCTATAGCGCCCATTGAGCCTAAGAAACACTTTTCGGCACTTTTTACCTTCAGATCACGAAATTGACTAACAACACTCCCAAATGCTCTATAGCGCCCATTGAGCCTAACAAACACTTTTCGGCACTTTTTACCTCCAGATCACAAAATTGACTAACAACACTCCCAAATGCTCTATAGCGCCCATTGAGCCTAACAAACACTTTTCGGCACTTTTTACCTTCAGATCACGAAATGGACTAACAACACTCCCAAATGCGTTTATAGCGCCCATTGAGCCTAACAAACACTTTTTGGCACTATTTACCTTCAGATCACGAAATGGACTTCCAACACTCCCAAATGCTCTATAACGCCCATTGAGCCTAACAAACATTTTTCGGCACTTTTTACCTTCAGATCACGAAATTGACTTACAACACTCCCAAATGCTCTATAGCGCCCATTGAGCCTAACAAACACTTTTCGGCACTATTTACCTTCAGATCACGAAATTGACTTACAACACTCCAAAATGGTCTATAGCGCCAATTGAGCCTAAGAAACACTTTTCGGCACTTTTTACCGTCAGATCACGAAATTGACTAACAACACTCCCAAATGCTCTATAGCGCCCATTGAGCCTAAGAAACACTTTTCGGCACTTTTTACCTTCAGATCACGAAATTGACTAACAACACTCCCAAATGCTCTATAGCGCCCATTGAGCCTAAGAAACACTTTTCGGCACTTTTTACCTTCAGATCACGAAATTGACTAACAACACTCCCAAATGGTCTATAGCGCCCATTGAGCATAACAAACACTTTTCGGTACTATTCACCGTCAGATCACGAAATGGACTTACTACACTCCAAAATGGTCTATAGCGCCCATTGAGCCTAACAAACACTTTTCGGCACTATTTACCTTCAGATCACGAAATGGACTAACAACACTCCCAAATGCTCTATAGCGCCCATTGAGCCTAAGAAACACTTTTCGGCACTTTTTACCTTCAGATCACGAAATTGACTAACAACACTCCCAAATGCTCTATAACGCACATTGAGCCTAACAAACATTTTTCGGCACTTTTTACCTTCAGATCACGAAATTGACTTACAACACTTCCAAATGCTCTATAGCGCCCATTGAGCCTAACAAACACTTTTTGGCACTTTTTACCTCAAGATCACGAAATTGACTTACAACACTCCCAAATGGTCTATAGCGCCCATTGAGCCTAACAAACACTTTTCGGCACTTTTTACCTTCAGATCACGAAATTGACTAACAACACTCCCAAATGCTCTATAGCGCCCATTGAGCCTAAGAAACACTTTTCGGCACTTTTTACCTTCAGATCACGAAATTGACTAACAACACTCCCAAATGGTCTATAGCGCCCATTGAGCATAACAAACACTTTTCGGCACTATTCACTGTCAGATCACGAAATGGACTTACTACACTCCAAAATGGTCTATAGCGCCCATTGAGCCTAACAAACACTTTTCGGCACTATTTACCTTCAGATCACGAAATGGACTAACAACACTCCCAAATGCTCTATAGCGCCCATTGAGCCTAAGAAACACTTTTCGGCACTTTTTACCTTCAGATCACGAAATTGACTAACAACACTCCCAAATGCTCTATAGCGCCCATTGAGCCTAACAAACACTTTTCGGCACTTTTTACCTCCAGATCACAAAATTGACTAACAACACTCCCAAATGCTCTATAGCGCCCATTGAGCCTAACAAACACTTTTCGGCACTTTTTACCTTCAGATCACGAAATGGACTAACAACACTCCCAAATGCTCTATAGCGCCCATTGAGCTTAACAAACACTTTTCGGCACTTTTTACCTTCAGATCACGAAATGGACTAACAACACTCCCAAATGCGTTATAGCGCCCATTGAGCCTAACAAACACTTTTTGGCACTATTTACCTTCAGATCACGAAATGGACTTCCAACACTCCCAAATGCTCTATAACGCCCATTGAGCCTAACAAACATTTTTCGCCACTTTTTACCTTCAGATCACGAAATTGACTTACAACACTCCCAAATGCTCTATAGCGCCCATTGAGCCTAACAAACACTTTTTGGCACTTTTTACCTCCAGATCACAAAATTGACTAACAACACTCCCAAATGCTCTATAGCGCCCATTGAGCCTAACAAACACTTTTCGGCACTTTTTACCTTCAGATCACGAAATGGACTAACAACACTCCCAAATGCTCTATAGCGCCCATTGAGCTTAACAAACACTTTTCGGCACTTTTTACCTTCAGATCACAAAATTGACTAACAACACTCCCAAATGCTCTATAGCGCCCATTGAGCCTAACAAACACTTTTTGGCACTATTTAGATCACGAAATGGACTTACAACACTCCAAAATGGTCTATAGCGCCCATTGAGCCTAAGAAACACTTTTCGGCACTATTCACCGTCAGATCACGAAATGGACTTACTACACTCCAAAATGGTCTATAGCGCCCATTGAGCCTAACAAACACTTTTCGGCACTATTTACCTTCAGATCACGAAATAGACTAACAAAACTCCCAAATGCTCTATAGCGCCCATTGAGCCTAAGAAACACTTTTCGGCTCTTTTTACCTTCAGATCACGAAATTGACTTACAACACTCCCAAATGCTCTATAGCGCCCATTGAGCCTAACAAACACTTTTTGGCACTTTTTACCTCCAGATCACGAAATTGACTAACAACACTCCCAAATGGTCTATAGCGCCCATTGAGCATAACAAACACTTTTCGGCACTATTCACCGTCAGATCACGAAATGGACTTACTACACTCCAAAATGGTCTATAGCGCCCATTGAGCCTAACAAACACTTTTCGGCACTATTTACCTTCAGATCACGAAATAGACTAACAAAACTCCCAAATGCTCTATAGCGCCCATTGAGCCTAAGAAACACTTTTCGGCTCTTTTTACCTTCAGATCACGAAATTGACTAACAACACTCCCCAATGCTATATAGCGCCCATTGAGCCTAACAAACACTTTTCGGCACTTTTTACCTCCAGATCACAAAATTGACTAACAACACTCCCAAATGCTCTATAGCGCCCATTGAGCCTAACAAACACTTTTCGGCACTTTTTACCTTCAGATCACGAAATGGACTAACAACACTCCCAAATGCTCTATAGCGCCCATTGAGCTTAACAAACACTTTTCGGCACTTTTTACCTTCAGATCACAAAATTGACTAACAACACTCCCAAATGCTCTATAGCGCCCATTGAGCCTAACAAACACTTTTTGGCACTATTTAGATCACGAAATGGACTTACAACACTCCAAAATGGTCTATAGCGCCCATTGAGCCTAAGAAACACTTTTCGGCACTATTTACCTTCAGATCACGAAATTGACTAACAACACTCCCAAATGCTCTATAGCGCCCATTGAGCCTAACAAACACTTTTCGGCACTATTTACCTTCAGATCACGAAATTGACTAACAACACTCCCAAATGCTCTATAGCGCCCATTCAGCCTAAGAAACACTTTTCGGCACTTTTTACCTTCAGATCACGAAATGGACTAACAACACTCCCAAATGCGTTATAGCGCCCATTGAGCCTAACAAACACTTTTTGGCACTATTTACCTTCAGATCACGAAATGGACTTCCAACACTCCCAAATGCTCTATAGCGCCCATTGAGCCTAACAAACATTTTTCGGCACTTTTTACCTTCAGATCACGAAATTGACGTACAACACTCCCAAATGGTCTATAGCGCCCATTGAGCCTAACAAACACTTTTTGGCACTATTTAGATCACGAAATGGACTTACAACACTCCAAAATGGTATATAGCGCCCATTGAGCCTAAGAAACACTTTTCGGCACTATTTACCTTCAGATCACGAAATTGACTAACAACACTCCCAAATGCTCTATAGCGCCCATTGAGCCTAACAAACACTTTTCGGCACTATTTACCTTCAGATCACGAAATTGACTAACAACACTCCCAAATGCTCTATAGCGCCCATTCAGTCTAAGAAACACTTTTCGGCACTTTTTACCTTCAGATCACGAAATGGACTAACAACACTCCCAAATGATCTATAGCGCCCATTGAGCCTAACAAACACTTTTCGGCACTTTTTACATTCAGATCACGAAATGGACTAACAACACTCCCAAATGCCCTATAGCGCCCATTGAGCCTAACAAACACTTTTTGGCACTATTTACCTTCAGATCACGAAATGGACTTCCAACACTCCCAAATGCTCTATAGCGCCCATTGAGCCTAACAAACACTTTTCGGCACTTTTTACCTTCAGATCACGAAATTGACTAACAACACTCCCAAATGCTCTATAGCGCCCATTGAGCCTAAGAAACACTTCTCGGCACTTTTTACCTCCAGATCACGAAATTGACTAACAACACTCCCAAATGCTCTATAGCGCCCATTGAGCCTAACAAACACTTTTTGGCACTTTTTACCTCCAGATCACGAAATTGACTTACAACACTCCCAAATGGTCTATAGCGCCCATTGAGCCTAACAAACACTTTTCGGCACTTTTTACCTTCAGATCACGAAATTGACTAACAACACTCCCAAATGCTCTATAGCGCCCATTGAGCCTAAGAAACACTTTTCGGCACTTTTTACCTTCAGATCACGAAATTGACTAACAACACTCCCAAATGGTCTATAGCGCCCATTGAGCATAACAAACACTTTTCGGCACTATTCACCGTCAGATCACGAAATGGACTTACTACACTCCAAAATGGTCTATAGCGCCCATTGAGCCTAACAAACACTTTTCGGCACTATTTACCTTCAGATCACGAAATGGACTAACAACACTCCCAAATGCTCTATAGCGCCCATTGAGCCTAAGAAACACTTTTCGGCACTTTTTACCTTCAGATCACGAAATTGACTAACAACACTCCCAAATGCTCTATAGCGCCCATTGAGCCTAACAAACACTTTTCGGCACTTTTTACCTCCAGATCACAAAATTGACTAACAACACTCCCAAATGCTCTATAGCGCCCATTGAGCCTAACAAACACTTTTCGGCACTTTTTACCTTCAGATAACGAAATGGACTAACAACACTCCCAAATGCTCTATAGCGCCCATTGAGCCTAACAAACACTTTTCGGCACTATTTACCTTCAGATCACGAAATTGACTTACAACACTTCCAAAATGGTCTATAGCGCCAATTGAGCCTAAGAAACACTTTTCGGCACTTTTTACCGTCAGATCACGAAATTGACTAACAACACTCCCAAATGCTCTATAGCGCCCATTGAGCCTAAGAAACACTTTTCGGCACTTTTTACCTTCAGATCACGAAATTGACTAACAACACTCCCAAATGCTCTATAGCGCCCATTGAGCCTAACAAACACTTTTCGGCACTATTTACCTTCATATCACAAAATGGACTTACAACACTCCCAAATGCTCTATAGCGCCCATTGAGCCTAACAAACACTTTTCGGCACTTTTTACCTTCAGATCACGAAATTGACTAACAACACTCCCAAATGGTCTATAGCGCCCATTGAGCCTAACAAACACTTTTTGGCACTATTTAGATAACGAAATGGACTTACAACACTCCAAAATGGTCTATAGCGCCCATTGAGCCTAAGAAACACTTTTCGGCACTATTTACCTTCAGATCACGAAATTGACTAACAACACTCCCAAATGCTCTATAGCGCCCATTGAGCCTAACAAACACTTTTCGGCACTATTTACCTTCAGATCACGAAATTGACTAACAACACTCCCAAATGCTCTATAGCGCCCATTCAGCCTAAGAAACACTTTTCGGCACTTTTTACCTTCAGATCACGAAATGGACTAACAACACTCCCAAATGCTCTATAGCGCCCATTGAGCCTAACAAACACTTTTCGGCACTTTTTACATTCAGATCACGAAATGGACTAACAACACTCCCAAATGCCCTATAGCGCCCATTGAGCCTAACAAACACTTTTTGGCACTATTTACCTTCAGATCACGAAATAGACTTCCAACACTCCCAAATGCTCTATAGCGCCCATTGAGCCTAACAAACACTTCTCGGCACTTTTTACCTCCAGATCACGAAATTGACTAACAACACTCCCAAATGCTCTATAGCGCCCATTGAGCCTAACAAACACTTTTTGGCACTTTTTACCTCCAGATCACGAAATTGACTTACAACACTCCCAAATGGTCTATAGCGCCCATTGAGCCTAACAAACACTTTTCGGCACTTTTTACCTTCAGATCACGAAATTGACTAACAACACTCCCAAATGCTCTATAGCGCCCATTGAGCCTAAGAAACACTTTTCGGCACTTTTTACCTTCAGATCACGAAATTGACTAAAAACACTCCCAAATGGTCTATAGCGCCCATTGAGCATAACAAACACTTTTCGGCACTATTCACCGTCAGATCACGAAATGGACTTACTACACTCCAAAATGGTCTATAGCGCCCATTGAGCCTAACAAACACTTTTCGGCACTATTTAACTTCAGATCACGAAATGGACTAACAACACTCCCAAATGCTCTATAGCGCCCATTGAGCCTAAGAAACACTTTTCGGCACTTTTTACCTTCAGATCACGAAATTGACTAACAACACTCCCAAATGCTCTATAGCGCCCATTGAGCCTAACAAACACTTTTCGGCACTTTTTACCTCCAGATCACAAAATTGACTAACAACACTCCCAAATGCTCTATAGCGCCCATTGAGCCTAACAAACACTTTTCGGCACTTTTTACCTTCAGATAACGAAATGGACTAACAACACTCCCAAATGCTCTATAGCGCCCATTGAGCCTAACAAACACTTTTCGGCACTATTTACCTTCAGATCACGAAATTGACTTACAACACTTCCAAAATGGCCTATAGCGCCAATTGAGCCTAAGAAACACTTTTCGGCACTTGTTACCGTCAGATCACGAAATTGACTAACAACACTCCCAAATGCTCCATAGCGCCCATTGAGCCTAAGAACCACTTTTCGGCACTTTTTACCTTCAGATCACGAAATTGACTAACAACACTCCCAAATGGTCTATAGCGCCCATTGAGCATAAGAAACACTTTTCGGCACTTTTTACCTTCAGATCACGAAATTGACTTACAACACTCCCAAATGGTCTATAGCGCCCATTGAGCCTAACAAACACTTTTTGGCACTATTTACCTTCAGATCACGAAATGGACTTACAACACTCCAAAATGGTCTATAGCGCCCATTGAGCCTAAGAAACACTTTTCGACACTTTTTACCTTCAGATCACGAAATGGACTAACAACACTCCCAAATGCTCTATAGCGCCCATTGAGCATAACAAACACTTTTCGGCACTATTCACCGTCAGATCACGAAATGGACATACTACACTCCAAACTGGTCTATAGCGCCCATTGAGCCTAACAAACACTTTTCGGCACTATTTACCTTCAGATCACGAAATGGACTTACAACACTTCAAAATAGTCTATAGCGCCCATTGAGCCTAACAAACACTTTTCGGCACTATTTACCTTCAGATCACGAAATGGACTTACAACACTTCAAAATGGTCTATAGCGCCCATTGAGCCTAACAAACACTTTTCGGCACTTTTTAGCTTCAGATCACGAAATTGACTTACAACACTCCCAAATGCTCTATAGCGCCCATTGAGCCTAACAAACACTTTTCGGCACTTTTTACCTTCAGATCACGAAATGGACTTACTACACTCCAAAATGGTCTATAGCGCCCATTGAGCCTAACAAATACTTTTCGGCACTATTTACCTTCAGATCACGAATTAGACTAACAAAACTCCCAAATGCTCTATAGCGCCCATTGAGCCTAAGAAACACTTTTCGGCACTTTTTACCTTCAGATCACGAAATTGACAACACTCCCAAATGCTCTATAGCGCCCATTGAGCCTAACAAACACTTTTCGGCACTTTTTACCTCCAGATCACAAAATTGACTAACAACACCCCCAAATGCTCTATAGCGCCCATTGAGCCTAACAAACACTTTTCGGCACTTTTTACCTTCAGATCACGAAATGGACTAACAACACTCCCAAATGCTCTATAGCGCCCATTGAGCTTAACAAACACTTTTCGGCACTTTTTACCTTCAGATCACGAAATGGACTTCCAACACTCCCAAATGCTCTATAACGCCCATTGAGCCTAACAAACATTTTTCGACACTTTTTACCTTCAGATCACGAAATTAACTTACAACACTCCCAAATGCTCTATAGCGCCCATTGAGCCTAACAAACACTTTTTGGCACTATTTAGATCGCGAAATGGACTTACAACACTCCAAAATGGTCTATAGCGCCCATTGAGCCTAACAAACACTTTTCGGCACTATTTACCTTCAGATCACGAAATAGACTAACAAAACTCCCAAATGCTCTATAGCGCCCATTGAGCCTAAGAAACACTTTTCGGCACTTTTTACCTCCAGATCACAAAATTGACTAACAACACTCCCAAATGCTCTATAGCGCCCATTGAGCCTAACAAACACTTTTCGGCACTTTTTACCTTCAGATCACGAAATGGACTAACAACACTCCCAAATGCTCTATAGCGCCCATTGAGCTTAACAAACACTTTTCGGCACTTTTTACCTTCAGATCACGAAATGGACTTCCAACACTCCCAAATGCTCTATAACGCCTATTGAGCCTAACAAACATTTTTCGGCACTTTTTACCTTCAGATCACGAAATTGACTTACAACACTCCCAAATGCTCTATAGCGCCCATTGAGCCTAACAAACACTTTTTGGCACTATTTAGATCGCGAAATGGACTTACAACACTCCAAAATGGTCTATAGCGCCCATTGAGCCTAAGAAACACTTTTCGGCACTATTTACCTTCAGATCACGAAATTGACTAACAACACTCCCAAATGGTCTATAGCGCCAATTGAGCCTAAGAAACACTTTTCGGCACTATTTACCTTCAGATCACGAAATTGACTAACAACACTCCCAAATGCTCTATAGCGCCCATTGAGCCTAACAAAAACTTTTCGGCACTATTTACCTTCAGATCACGAAATTGACTTACAACACTCCAAAATGGTCTATAGCGCCCATTGAGCCTAAGAAACACTTTTCGGCACTTTTTACCTTCAGATCACGAAATTGACTAACAACACTCCCAAATGCTCTATAGCGCCCATTGAGCCTAACAAACACTTTTCGGCACTTTTTACCTCCAGATCACAAAATTGACTAACAACACTCCCAAATGCTCTATAGCGCCCATTGAGCCTAACAAACACTTTTCGGCACTTTTTACCTTCAGATCACGAAATGGACTAACACCACTCCCAAATGCTCTATAGCGCCCATTGAGCTTAACAAACACTTTTCGGCACTTTTTACCTTCAGATCACGAAATGGACTAACAACACTCCCAAATGCTCTATAACGCACATTGAGCCTAACAAACATTTTTCGGCACTTTTTACCTTCAGATCACGAAATTGACTTACAACACTCCCAAATGCTCTATAGCGCCCATTGAGCCTAACAAACACTTTTCGGCACTTTTTACCTTCAGATCACGAAATGGACTAACAACACTCCCAAATGCGTTATAGCGCCCATTGAGCCTAACAAACACTTTTTGGCACTATTTACCTTCAGATCACGAAATGGACTTCCAACACTCCCAAATGCTCTATAACGCCCATTGAGCCTAACAAACATTTTTCGGCACTTTTTACCTTCAGATCACGAAATTGACTTACAACACTCCCAAATGCTCTATAGCGCCCATTGAGCCTAACAAACACTTTTCGGCACTATTTACCTTCAGATCACGAAATTGACTTACAACACTCCAAAATGGTCTATAGCGCCAATTGAGCCTAAGAAACACTTTTCGGCACTTTTTACCGTCAGATCACGAAATTGACTAACAACACTCCCAAACGCTCTATAGCGCCCATTGAGCCTAAGAAACACTTTTCGGCACTTTTTACCTTCAGATCACGAAATTGACTAACAACACTCCCAAATGCTCTATAGCGCCCATTGAGCCTAAGAAACACTTTTCGGCACTTTTTACCTTCAGATCACGAAATTGACTAACAACACTCCCAAATGGTCTATAGCGCCCATTGAGCATAACAAACACTTTTCGGCACTATTCACCGTCAGATCACGAAATGGACTTACTACACTCCAAAATGGTCTATAGCGCCCATTGAGCCTAACAAACACTTTTCGGCACTATTTACCTTCAGATCACGAAATGGACTAACAACACTCCCAAATGCTCTATAGCGCCCATTGAGCCTAAGAAACACTTTTCGGCACTTTTTACCTTCAGATCACGAAATTGACTAACAACACTCCCAAATGCTCTATAACGCACATTGAGCCTAACAAACATTTTTCGGCACTTTTTACCTTCAGATCACGAAATTGACTTACAACACTTCCAAATGCTCTATACCGCCCATTGAGCCTAACAAACACTTTTTGGCACTTTTTACCTCCAGATCACGAAATTGACTTACAACACTCCCAAATGGTCTATAGCGCCCATTGAGCCTAACAAACACTTTTCGGCACTTTTTACCTTCAGATCACGAAATTGACTAACAACACTCCCAAATGCTCTATAGCGCCCATTGAGCCTAAGAAACACTTTTCGGCACTTTTTACCTTCAGATCACGAAATTGACTAACAACACTCCCAAATGGTCTATAGCGCCCATTGAGCCTAACAAATACTTTTCGGCACTTTTTACCTTCAGATCACGAAATGGACTTCCAACACTCCCAAATGCTCTATAACGCCCATTGAGCCTAACAAACACTTTTCGGCACTTTTTACCTTCAGATCACGAAATGGACTTACTACACTCCAAAATGGTCTATAGCGCCCATTGAGCCTAATAAATACTTTTCGGCACTATTTACCTTCAGATCACGAAATAGACTAACAAAACTCCCAAATGCTCTATAGCGCCCATTGAGCCTAAGAAACACTTTTCGGCACTTTTTACCTTCAGATCACGAAATTGACAACACTCCCAAATGCTCTATAGCGCCCATTGAGCCTAACAAACACTTTTCGGCACTTTTTACCTCCAGATCACAAAATTGACTAACAACACCCCCAAATGCTCTATAGCGCCCATTGAGCCTAACAAACACTTTTCGGCACTTTTTACCTTCAGATCACGAAATGGACTAACAACACTCCCAAATGCTCTATAGCGCCCATTGAGCTTAACAAACACTTTTCGGCACTTTTTACCTTCAGATCACGAAATGGACTTCCAACACTCCCAAATGCTCTATAACGCCCATTGAGCCTAACAAACATTTTTCGACACTTTTTACCTTCAGATCACGAAATTAACTTACAACACTCCCAAATGCTCTATAGCGCCCATTGAGCCTAACAAACACTTTTTGGCACTATTTAGATCGCGAAATGGACTTACAACACTCCAAAATGGTCTATAGCGCCCATTGAGCCTAACAAACACTTTTCGGCACTATTTACCTTCATATCACAAAATTGACTAACAACACTCCCAAATGCTCTATAGCGCCCATTGAGCCTAACAAACACTTTTCGGCACTTTTTACCTTCAGATCACGAAATGGACTAACAACACTCCCAAATGCTCTATAGCGCCCATTGAGCTTAACAAACACTTTTCGGCACTTTTTACCTTCAGATCACGAAATGGACTTCCAACACTCCCAAATGCTCTATAACGCCCATTGAGCCTAACAAACATTTTTCGGCACTTTTTACCTTCAGATCACGAAATTGACTTACAACACTCCCAAATGCTCTATAGCGCCCATTGAGCCTAACAAACACTTTTTGGCACTATTTAGATCGCGAAATGGACTTACAACACTCCAAAATGGTCTATAGCGCCCATTGAGCCTAAGAAACACTTTTCGGCACTATTTACCTTCAGATCACGAAATTGACTAACAACACTCCCAAATGGTCTATAGCGCCAATTGAGCCTAAGAAACACTTTTCGGCACTATTTACCTTCAGATCACGAAATTGACTAACAACACTCCCAAATGCTCTATAGCGCCCATTGAGCCTAACAAAAACTTTTCGGCACTATTTACCTTCAGATCACGAAATTGACTTACAACACTCCAAAATGGTCTATAGCGCCCATTGAGCCTAAGAAACACTTTTCGGCACTTTTTACCTTCAGATCACGAAATTGACTAACAACACTCCCAAATGCTCTATAGCGCCCATTGAGCCTAACAAACACTTTTCGGCACTTTTTACCTCCAGATCACAAAATTGACTAACAACACTCCCAAATGCTCTATAGCGCCCATTGAGCCTAACAAACACTTTTCGGCACTTTTTACCTTCAGATCACGAAATGGACTAACACCACTCCCAAATGCTCTATAGCGCCCATTGAGCTTAACAAACACTTTTCGGCACTTTTTACCTTCAGATCACGAAATGGACTAACAACACTCCCAAATGCTCTATAACGCACATTGAGCCTAACAAACATTTTTCGGCACTTTTTACCTTCAGATCACGAAATTGACTTACAACACTCCCAAATGCTCTATAGCGCCCATTGAGCCTAACAAACACTTTTCGGCACTATTTACCTTCAGATCACGAAATTGACTTACAACACTCCAAAATGGTCTATAGCGCCAATTGAGCCTAAGAAACACTTTTCGGCACTTTTTACCGTCAGATCACGAAATTGACTAACAACACTCCCAAACGCTCTATAGCGCCCATTGAGCCTAAGAAACACTTTTCGGCACTTTTTACCTTCAGATCACGAAATTGACTAACAACACTCCCAAATGCTCTATAGCGCCCATTGAGCCTAAGAAACACTTTTCGGCACTTTTTACCTTCAGATCACGAAATTGACTAACAACACTCCCAAATGGTCTATAGCGCCCATTGAGCATAACAAACACTTTTCGGCACTATTCACCGTCAGATCACGAAATGGACTTACTACACTCCAAAATGGTCTATAGCGCCCATTGAGCCTAACAAACACTTTTCGGCACTATTTACCTTCAGATCACGAAATGGACTAACAACACTCCCAAATGCTCTATAGCGCCCATTGAGCCTAAGAAACACTTTTCGGCACTTTTTACCTTCAGATCACGAAATTGACTAACAACACTCCCAAATGCTCTATAACGCACATTGAGCCTAACAAACATTTTTCGGCACTTTTTACCTTCAGATCACGAAATTGACTTACAACACTTCCAAATGCTCTATACCGCCCATTGAGCCTAACAAACACTTTTTGGCACTTTTTACCTCCAGATCACGAAATTGACTTACAACACTCCCAAATGGTCTATAGCGCCCATTGAGCCTAACAAACACTTTTCGGCACTTTTTACCTTCAGATCACGAAATTGACTAACAACACTCCCAAATGCTCTATAGCGCCCATTGAGCCTAAGAAACACTTTTCGGCACTTTTTACCTTCAGATCACGAAATTGACTAACAACACTCCCAAATGGTCTATAGCGCCCATTGAGCATAACAAACACTTTTCGGCACTATTCACTGTCAGATCACGAAATGGACTTACTACACTCCAAAAGGGTCTATAGCGCCCATTGAGCCTAACAAACACTTTTCGGCACTATTTACCTTCAGATCACGAAATGGACTAACAACACTCCCAAATGCTCTATAGCGCCCATTGAGCCTAAGAAACACTTTTCGGCACTTTTTACCTGCAGATCACGAAATTGACTAACAACACTCCCAAATGCTCTATAGCGCCCATTGAGCCTAACAAACACTTTTCGGCACTTTTTACCTCCAGATCACAAAATTGACTAACAACACTCCCAAATGCTCTATAGCGCCCATTGAGCCTAACAAACACTTTTCGGCACTTTTTACCTTCAGATCACGAAATGGACTAACAACACTCCCAAATGCGTTATAGCGCCCATTGAGCCTAACAAACACTTTTTGGCACTATTTACCTTCAGATCACGAAATGGACTTCCAACACTCCCGACTTCCAACACTCCCAAATGCTCTATAACGACCATTGAGCCTAACAAACATTTTTCGGCACTTTTTACCTTCAGATCACGAAATTGACTTACAACACTCCCAAATGCTCTATAGCGCCCATTGAGCCTAACAAACACTTTTCGGCACTATTTACCTTCAGATCACGAAATTGACTTACAACACTCCAAAATGGTCTATAGCGCCAATTGAGCCTAAGAAACACTTTTCGGCACTTTTTACCGTCAGATCACGAAATTGACTAACAACACTCCCAAATGCTCTATAGCGCCCATTGAGCCTAAGAAACACTTTTCGGCACTTTTTACCTTCAGATCACGAAATTGACTAACAACACTCCCAAATGCTCTATAGCGCCCATTGAGCCTAAGAAACACTTTTCGGCACTTTTTACCTTCAGATCACGAAATTGACTAACAACACTCCCAAATGGTCTATAGCGCCCATTGAGCATAACAAACACTTTTCGGCACTATTCACCGTCAGATCACGAAATGGACTTACTACACTCCAAAATGGTCTATAGCGCCCATTGAGCCTAACAAACACTTTTCGGCACTATTTACCTTCAGATCACGAAATGGACTAACAACACTCCCAAATGCTCTATAGCGCCCATTCAGCCTAAGAAACACTTTTCGGCACTTTTTACCTTCAGATCACGAAATTGACTAACAACACTCCCAAATGCTCTATAGCGCCCATTGAGCCTAAGAAACACTTTTCGGCACTTTTTACCTTCAGATCACGAAATTGACTAACAACACTCCCAAATGGTCTATAGCGCCCATTGAGCATAACAAACACTTTTCGGCACTATTCACCGTCAGATCACGAAATGGACTTACTACACTCCAAAATGGTCTATAGCGCCCATTGAGCCTAACAAACACTTTTCGGCACTATTTACCTTCAGATCACGAAATGGACTAACAACACTCCAAATGCTCTATAGCGCCCATTGAGCCTAAGAAACACTTTTCGGCACTTTTTACCTTCAGATCACGAAATTGACTAACAACACTCCCAAATGCTCTATAACGCACATTGAGCCTAACAAACATTTTTCGGCACTTTTTACCTTCAGATCATGAAATTGACTTACAACACTTCCAAATGCTCTATACCGCCCATTGAGCCTAACAAACACTTTTTGGCACTTTTTACCTCCAGATCACGAAATTGACTTACAACACTCCCAAATGGTCTATAGCGCCCATTGAGCCTAACAAACACTTTTCGGCACTTTTTACCTTCAGATCACGAAATTGACTAACAACACTCCCAAATGCTCTATAGCGCCCATTGAGCCTAAGAAACACTTTTCGGCACTTTTTACCTTCAGATCACGAAATTGACTAACAACACTCCCAAATGGTCTATAGCGCCCATTGAGCATAACACACACTTTTCGGCACTATTCACTGTCAGATCACGAAATGGACTTACTACACTCCAAAAGGGTCTATAGCGCCCATTGAGCCTAACAAACACTTTTCGGCACTATTTACCTTCAGATCACGAAATGGACTAACAACACTCCCAAATGCTCTATAGCGCCCATTGAGCCTAAGAAACACTTTTCGGCACTTTTTACCTGCAGATCACGAAATTGACTAACAACACTCCCAAATGCTCTATAGCGCCCATTGAGCCTAACAAACACTTTTCGGCACTTTTTACCTCCAGATCACAAAATTGACTAACAACACTCCCAAATGCTCTATAGCGCCCATTGAGCCTAACAAACACTTTTCGGCACTTTTTACCTTCAGATCACGAAATGGACTAACAACACTCCCAAATGCGTTATAGCGCCCATTGAGCCTAACAAACACTTTTTGGCACTATTTACCTCAGATCACGAAATGGACTTCAACACTCCCAAATGCTCTATAACGACCATTGAGCCTAACAAACATTTTTCGGCACTTTTTACCTTCAGATCACGAAATTGACTTACAACACTCCCAAATGCTCTATAGCGCCCATTGAGCCTAACAAACACTTTTCGGCACTATTTACCTTCAGATCACGAAATTGACTTACAACACTCCAAAATGGTCTATAGCGCCAATTGAGCCTAAGAAACACTTTTCGGCACTTTTTACCGTCAGATCACGAAATTGACTAACAACACTCCAAATGCTCTATAGCGCCCATTGAGCCTAAGAAACACTTTTCGGCACTTTTTACCTTCAGATCACGAAATTGACTAACAACACTCCCAAATGCTCTATAGCGCCCATTGAGCCTAAGAAACACTTTTCGGCACTTTTTACCTTCAGATCACGAAATTGACTAACAACACTCCCAAATGGTCTATAGCGCCCATTGAGCATAACAAACACTTTTCGGCACTATTCACCGTCAGATCACGAAATGGACTTACTACACTCAAAATGGTCTATAGCGCCCATTGAGCCTAACAAACACTTTTCGGCACTATTTACCTTCAGATCACGAAATGGACTAACAACACTCCCATATGCTCTATAGCGCCCATTCAGCCTAAGAAACACTTTTCGGCACTTTTTACCTTCAGATCACGAAATTGACTAACAACACTCCCAAATGCTCTATAGCGCCCATTGAGCCTAACAAACACTTTTCGGCACTTTTTACCTCCAGATCACAAAATTGACTAACAACACTCCCAAATGCTCTATAGCGCCCATTGAGCCTAACAAACACTTTTCGGCACTTTTTACCTTCAGATCACGAAATGGACTAACAACACTCCCAAATGCTCTATAGCGCCCATTGAGCTTAACAAACACTTTTCGGCACTTTTTACCTTCAGATCACGAAATGGACTAACAACACTCCCAAATGCGTTATAGCGCCCATTGAGCCTAACAAACACTTTTTGGCACTATTTACCTTCAGATCACGAAATGGACTTCCAACACTCCCAAATGCTCTATAACGCCCATTGAGCCTAACAAACATTTTTCGCCACTTTTACCTTCAGATCACGAAATTGACTTACAACACTCCCAAATGCTCTATAGCGCCCATTGAGCCTAACAAACACTTTTTGGCACTTTTTACCTCCAGATCACGAAATTGACTTACAACACTCCCAAATGCTCTATAGCGCCCATTGAGCCTAACAAACACTTTTCGGCACTTTTTACCTTCAGATCACGAAATTGACTAACAACACTCTCAAATGCTCTATAGCGCCCATTGAGCCTAAGAAACACTTTTCGGCACTTTTTACCTTCAGATCACGAAATAGACTAACAAAACTCTCAAATGCTCTATAGCGCCCATTGAGCCTAAGAAACACTTTTCGGCTCTTTTTACCTTCAGATCACGAAATTGACTAACAACACTCCCCAATGCTCTATAGCGCCCATTGAGCCTAACAAACACTTTTCGGCACTTTTTACCTCCAGATCACAAAATTGACTAACAACACTCCCAAATGCTCTATAGCGCCCATTGAGCCTAACAAACACTTTTCGGCACTTTTTACCTTCAGATCACGAAATGGACTAACAACACTCCCAAATGCTCTATAGCGCCCATTGAGCTTAACAAACACTTTTCGGCACTTTTTACCTTTAGATCACAAAATTGACTAACAACACTCCCAAATGCTCTATAGCGCCCATTGAGCCTAACAAACATTTTTCGGCACTTTTTACCTTCAGATCACGAAATTGACTTACAACACTCCCAAATGCTCTATAGCGCCCATTGAGCCTAACAAACACTTTTCGGCACTATTTACCTTCAGATCACGAAATTGACTTACAACACTCCAAAATGGTCTATAGCGCCAATTGAGCCTAAGAAACACTTTTCGGCACTTGTTACCGTCAGATCACGAAATTGACTAACAACACTCCCAAATGCTCTATAGCGCCCATTGAGCCTAAGAAACACTTTTCGGCACTTTTTACCTTCAGATCACGAAATTGACTAACAACACTCCCAAATGCTCTATAGCGCCCATTGAGCCTAAGAAACACTTTTCGGCACTTTTTACCTTCAGATCACGAAATTGACTAACAACACTCCCAAATGGTCTATAGCGCCCATTGAGCATAACAAACACTTTTCGGCACTATTCACCGTCAGATCACGAAATGGACTTACTACACTCCAAAATGGTCTATAGCGCCCATTGAGCCTAACAAACACTTTTCGGCACTATTTACCTTCAGATCACGAAATGGACTAACAACACTCCCAAATGCTCTATAGCGCCCATTGAGCCTAAGAAACACTTTTCGGCACTTTTTACCTTCAGATCACGAAATTGACTAACAACACTCCCAAATGCTCTATAGCGCCCATTGAGCCTAACAAACACTTTTCGGCACTTTTTACCTCCAGATCACAAAATTGACTAACAACACTCCCAAATGCTCTATAGCGCCCATTGAGCCTAACAAACACTTTTCGGCACTTTTTACCTTCAGATCACGAAATGGACTAACAACACTCCCAAATGCTCTATAGCGCCCATTGAGCTTAACAAACACTTTTCGGCACTTTTTACCTTCAGATCACGAAATGGACTAACAACACTCCCAAATGCGTTATAGCGCCCATTGAGCCTAACAAACACTTTTTGGCACTATTTACCTTCAGATCACGAAATGGACTTCCAACACTCCCAAATGCTCTATAACGCCCATTGAGCCTAACAAACATTTTTCGCCACTTTTTACCTTCAGATCACGAAATTGACTTACAACACTCCCAAATGCTCTATAGCGCCCATTGAGCCTAACAAACACTTTTTGGCACTTTTTACCTCCAGATCACGAAATTGACTTACAACACTCCCAAATGCTCTATAGCGCCCATTGAGCCTCACAAACACTTTTCGGCACTTTTTACCTTCAGATCACGAATTGACTAACAACACTCCCAAATGCTCTATAGCGCCCATTGAGCCTAAGAAACACTTTCCGGCACTTTTTACCTTCAGATCACGAAATAGACTAACAAAACTCCCAAATGCTCTATAGCGCCCATTGAGCCTAAGAAACACTTTTCGGCTCTTTTTACCTTCAGATCACGAAATTGACTAACAACACTCCCCAATGCTCTATAGCGCCCATTGAGCCTAACAAACACTTTTCGGCACTTTTTACCTCCAGATCACAAAATTGACTAACAACACTCCCAAATGCTCTATAGCGCCCATTGAGCCTAACAAACACTTTTCGGCACTTTTTACCTTCAGATCACGAAATGGACTAACAACACTCCCAAATGCTCTATAGCGCCCATTGAGCTTAACAAACACTTTTCGGCACTTTTTACCTTCAGATCACAAAATTGACTAACAACACTCCCAAATGCTCTATAGCGCCCATTGAGCCTAACAAACACTTTTTGGCACTATTTAGATCACGAAATGGACTTACAACACTCCAAAATGGTCTATAGCGCCCATTGAGCCTAAGAAACACTTTTCGGCACTATTCACCGTCAGATCACGAAATGGACTTACTACACTCCAAAATGGTCTATAGCGCCCATTGAGCCTAACAAACACTTTTCGGCACTATTTACCTTCAGATCACGAAATAGACTAACAAAACTCCCAAATGCTATATAGCGCCTATTGAGCCTAAGAAACACTTTTCGGCTCTTTTTACCTTCAGATCACGAAATTGACTTACAACACTCCCAAATGCTCTATAGCGCCCATTGAGCCTAACAAACACTTTTCGGCACTATTTACCTTCAGATCACGAAATTGACTTACAACACTCCAAAATGGTCTATAGCGCCAATTGAGCCTAAGAAACACTTTTCGGCACTTTTTACCGTCAGATCACGAAATTGACTAACAACACTCCCAAATGCTCTATAGCGCCCATTGAGCCTAAGAAACACTTTTCGGCACTTTTTACCTTCAGATCACGAAATTGACTAACAACACTCCCAAATGCTCTATAGCGCCCATTGAGCCTAAGAAACACTTTTCGGCACTTTTTACCTTCAGATCACGAAATTGACTAACAACACTCCCAAATGGTCTATAGCGCCCATTGAGCATAACAAACACTTTTCGGCACTATTCACCGTCAGATCACGAAATGGACTTACTACACTCCAAAATGGTCTATAGCGCCCATTGAGCCTAACAAACACTTTTCGGCACTATTTACCTTCAGATCACGAAATGGACTAACAACACTCCCAAATGCTCTATAGCGCCCATTGAGCCTAAGAAACACTTTTCGGCACTTTTTACCTTCAGATCACGAAATTGACTAACAACACTCCCAAATGCTCTATAGCGCCCATTGAGCCTAACAAACACTTTTCGGCACTTTTTACCTCCAGATCACAAAATTGACTAACAACACTCCCAAATGCTCTATAGCGCCCATTGAGCCTAACAAACACTTTTCGGCACTTTTTACCTTCAGATCACGAAATGGACTAACAACACTCCCAAATGCTCTATAGCGCCCATTGAGCTTAACAAACACTTTTCGGCACTTTTTACCTTCAGATCACGAAATGGACTAACAACACTCCCAAATGCGTTATAGCGCCCATTGAGCCTAACAAACACTTTTTGGCACTATTTACCTTCAGATCACGAAATGGACTTCCAACACTCCCAAATGCTCTATAACGCCCATTGAGCCTAACAAACATTTTTCGCCACTTTTTACCTTCAGATCACGAAATTGACTTACAACACTCCCAAATGCTCTATAGCGCCCATTGAGCCTAACAAACACTTTTTGGCACTTTTTACCCTCCAGATCACGAAATTGACTTACAACACTCCCAAATGCTCTATAGCGCCCATTGAGCCTAACAAACACTTTTCGGCACTTTTACCTTCAGATCACGAATTGACTAACAACACTCTCAAATGCTCTATAGCGCCCCATTGAGCCTAAGAAACACTTTTCGGCACTTTTACCTTCAGATCACGAAATAGACTAACAAAACTCCCAAATGCTCTATAGCGCCCATTGAGCCTAAGAAACACTTTTCGGCTCTTTTTACCTTCAGATCACGAAATTGACTAACAACACTCCCCAATGCTCTATAGCGCCCATTGAGCCTAACAAACACTTTTCGGCACTTTTTACCTCCAGATCACAAAATTGACTAACAACACTCCCAAATGCTCTATAGCGCCCATTGAGCCTAACAAACACTTTTCGGCACTTTTTACCTTCAGATCACGAAATGACTAACAACACTCCCAAATGCTCTATAGCGCCCATTGAGCTTAACAAACACTTTTCGGCACTTTTTACCTTTAGATCACAAAATTGACTAACAACACTGCCCAAATGCTCTATAGCGCCCATTGAGCCTAACAAACATTTTTCGGACTTTTACCTTCAGATCACGAAATTGACTTACAACACTCCCAAAATGCTCTATAGCTGCCCATTGAGCCTAACAAACACTTTTCGGCACTATTTACCTTCAGATCACGAAATTGACTTACAACACTCCAAAATGGTCTATAGCGCCAATTGAGCCTAAGAAAACACTTTTCGGCACTTGTTACCGTCAGATCACGAAATTGACTAACAACACTCCCAAATGCTCTATAGCGCCCATTGAGCCTAAGAAACACTTTTCGGCACTTTTTTACCTTCAGATCACGAAATTGACTAACAACACTCCCAAATGCTCTATAGCGCCATTGAGCCTAAGAAACACTTTTCGGCACTTTTTTACCTTCAGATCACGAAATTGACTAACAACACTCCCAAATGGTCTATAGCGCCCATTGAGCATAACAAACACTTTTCGGCACTATTCACCGTTCAGATCACGAAATGACTTACTACACTCCAAAATGGTCTATAGCGCCCATTGAGCCTAACAAACACTTTTCGGCACTATTTACCTTCAGATCACGAAATGGACTAATACCTTCAGATCACGAAATTGACTAACAACACTCCCAATGCTCTATAGCGCCCATTGAGCCTAACAAACACTTTTCGGCACTTTTTACCTCCAGATCACAAAATGACTAACAACACTCCCAAATGCTCTATAGCGCCCATTGAGCCTAACAAACACTTTTCGCACTTTTTACCTTCAGATCCGAAATGGACTAACAACACTCCCAAATGCTCTATAGCGCCCATTGAGCTTAACAAACACTTTTCGGCACTTTTTACTTCAGATCACAAAATGGACTAACAACACTCCCAAATGCGTTATAGCGCCATTGAGCCTAACAAACACTTTTTGGCACTATTTACCTTCAGATCACGAAATGGACTTCCAACACTCCCAAATGCTCTATAACGCCCATTGAGCCTAACAAACATTTTTCGCCACTTTTTACCTTCAGATCACGAAATTGACTTACAACACTCCCAAATGCTCTATAGCGCCATTGAGCCTAACAAACACTTTTTGGCACTTTTTACCTCCAGATCACGAAATTGACTTACAACACTCCAAATGCTCTATAGCGCCCATTGAGCCTCACAAACACTTTCGGCACTTTTTACCTTCAGATCACGAAATTGACTAACAACACTCCCAAATGCTCTATAGCGCCCATTGAGCTAAGAAACACTTTCCGGCACTTTTACCTTCAGATCACGAATAGACTAACAAAACTCCCAAATGCTCTATAGCGCCCATTGAGCCTAAGAAACACTTTTCGGCTCTTTTCCTTCAGATCACGAAATTGACTAACAACACTCCCCAATGCTCTATAGCGCCCATTGAGCCTAACAAACACTTTTCGGCACTTTTTACTTACAGATCACAAAATTGACTAACAACACTCCCAAATGCTCTATAGCGCCCATTGAGCTAACAACACTTTTCGGCACTTTTACCTTCAGATCACGAAATGGACTAACACACTCCCAAATGCTCTATAGCGCCCATTGGACTTAACAACACTTTTCGGCACTTTTTACCTTCAGATCACAAATTGACTAACAACACTCCCAAATGCTCTATAGCGCCCATTGAGCCTAACAACACTTTTGGCACTATTTAGATCACGAAATGGACTTACAACACTCCAAAATGGTCTATAGCGCCCATGAGCCTAAGAAACACTTTTCGGCACTATTCACCGTCAGATCACGAAATGGACTTACTACACTCCAAAATGGTCTATAGCGCCCATTGAGCCTAACAAACACTTTTCGGCACTATTTACCTTCAGATCACGAAATAGACTAACAAAACTCCCAAATGCTCTATAGCGCCCATTGAGCCTAAGAAACACTTTTCGGCTCTTTTTACCTTCAGATCACGAAATTGACTTACAAACACTCCCAAATGCTCTATAGCGCCCATTGAGCCTAACAAACACTTTTTGGCACTTTTTACCTCCAGATCACGAAATGACTAACAACACTCCCAAATGGTCTATAGCGCCCATGAGCTAAGAAACACTTTTCGGCACTATTTACCTTCAGATCACGAAATTGACTAACAACACTCCAAATGCTCTATAGCGCCCATTCAGCCTAAGAAACACTTTTCGGCACTTTTTACCTTCAGATCACGAAATGGACTAACAACACTCCCAAATGCGTTATAGCGCCCATTGAGCCTAACAAACACTTTTTGGCACTATTTACCTTAGATCACGAATGGACTTCAACACTCCCAAATGCTCTATAGCGCCCATTGAGCCTAACAAACATTTTTCGGCACTTTTTACCTTCAGATCACGAAATTGACTTACAACACTCCCAAATGGTCTATAGCGCCCATTGAGCCTAACAAACACTTTTTGGCACTATTTAGATCACGAAATGGACTTACAACACTCCAAAATGGTCTATAGCGCCCCATTGAGCTAGAAACACTTTTCGGCACTATTTACCTTCAGATCACGAAATTGACTAACAACACTCCCAAATGCTCTATAGCGCCCATTGAGCCTAAGAACACTTTTCGGCACTATTCACCGTCAGATCACGAAATGGACTTACTACACTCCAAAATGGTCTATAGCGCCCATTGAGCCTAACAAACACTTTTCGGCACTATTTACCTTCAGATCACGAAATAGACTAACAAAACTCCCAAATGCTCTATAGCGCCATTGAGCCTAACAAACACTTTTCGGCACTATTTACCTTCAGATCACAAAATGGACTTACAACACTCCCAAATGCTCTATACGCCCATTGAGCCTAACAAACACTTTTTGGCACTTTTTACATCCAGATCACGAAATTGACTTACAACACTCCCAAATGGTCTATAGCGCCCATTGAGCCTAACAAACACTTTTCGGCACTATTTACCTTCAGATCACGAAATAGACTAACAAAACTCCCAAATGCTCTATAGCGCCCATTGAGCCTAACAAACACTTTTCGGCACTTTTTACCTTCAGATCACAAAATTGACCTAACAACACTCCAAATGCTCTATAGCGCCCATTGAGCCTAACAAAACACTTTTTGGCACTATTTAGATCACGAATGGACTTACAACACTCCAAAATGGTCTATAGCGCCATTGAGCTAAGAAACACTTTTCGGCACTATTCACCGTCAGATCACGAAATGGACTTACTACAGCTCCAAAATGGTCTATAGCGCCCATTGAGCCTAACAAACACTTTTCGGCACTATTTACCTTCAGATCACGAAATTGACTAACAACACTCCCAAATGCTCTATAGCGCCCATTCAGTCTAAGAAACACTTTTCGGCACTTTTTACCTTCAGATCACGAAATGGACTAACAACACTCCAAATGGTCTATAGCGCACATTGAGCCTAACAAACACTTTTCGGCACTATTACCTTCAGATCACGAATGGACTAACAACACTCCCAATGCTCTATAGCGCCCATTGAGCCTAAGAACACTTTTCGGCACTTTTTAACTTCAGATCACGAAATTGACTAACAACACTCCCAAATGCTCTATAGCGCCATTGAGCCTACAAACACTTTTCGCACTTTTTACCTCCAGATCACAAAAATTGACTAACAACACTCCCAAATGCTCTATAGCGCCATTGAGCCTAACAAACACTTTTCGGCACTTTTTACCTTCAGATCACGAAATGGACTAACAACACTCCCAAATGCTCTATAGCGCCCATTTGAGCTTAAACAAACACTTTTCGGCACTTTTTACCTTCAGACACGAAATGGACTAACACACTCCCAAATGCGTTATAGCGCCCATTGAGCCTAACAAACACTTTTTGGCACTATTTACCTTCAGATCACGAAATGGACTTCCAACACTCCAAATGCTCTATAACGCCCATTGAGCCTAACAAACATTTTTCGCCACTTTTTACCTTCAGATCACGAAATTGACTTACAACACTCCCAAATGCTCTATAGCGCCCATTGAGCCTAACAAACACTTTTTGGCACTTTTTACCTCCAGATCACAAATTTACTTACAACACTCCCAAATGCTGCTATAGCGCCCATTGAGCCTAACAAACACTTTCGGCACTTTTTACCTTCAGATCACGAAATTGACTAACAACACTCCCAAATGCTCTATAGCGCCCATTGAGCCTAAGAAACACTTTTCGGCACTTTTACCTTCAGATCACGAAATAGACTAACAAAACTCCAATTGCTCTATAGGCGCCCATTGAGCCTAAGAAACACTTTTCGGCTCTTTTTACTTCAGATCACGAAATTGACTTACAACACTCCCAAATGCCTATAGCGCCCATTGAGCCTAACAAACACTTTTTGGCACTTTTTACTCCAGATCACGAAATTGACTAACAACACTCCCAAATGGTCTATAGCGCCCATTGAGCCTAAGAAACACTTTTCCGGCACTATTTACCTTCAGATCACGAAATTGGACTAACAACACTCCCAAATGCTCTATAGCGCCATGAGCCTAACAAACACTTTTCGGCACTATTTACTTCAGATCACGAAAATTGACTAACAACACTCTCCAAATGCTCTATAGCGCCCATTCAGCCTAAGAAACACTTTTCGGCACTTTTTACCTTCAGATCACGAAATGGACTAACAACACTCCCAAATGCGTTATAGCGCCCATTGAGCCTAACAAACACTTTTTGGCACTATTTACCTTCAGATCACGAAATGGACTTCCAACACTCCCAAATGCTCTATAGCGCCCATTGAGCCTAACAAACATTTTTCGGCACTTTTTACCTTCAGATCACGAAATTGACTTACAACATTCCCAAATGGTCTATAGCGCCCATTGAGCCTAACAAACACTTTTTGGCACTATTCAGATCACGAAATGGACTAACAACACTCCAAAATGGTCTATAGCGCACATTGAGCCTAACAAACACTTTTCGGCACTATTTACCTTCAGATCACGAAATGGACTAACAACACTCCAAAATGCTCTATAGCGCCCATTGAGCCTAAGAAACACTTTTCGGCACTTTTTACCTTCAGATCACGAAATTGACTAACAACACTCCCAAATGCTCTATAGCGCCCATTGAGCCTAACAAACACTTTTCGGCACTTTTTACCTCCAGATCACAAAATTGACTAACAACACTCCCAAATGCTCTATAGCGCCCATTGAGCCTAACAAACACTTTTCGGCACTTTTTACCTTCAGATCACGAAATGGACTAACAACACTCCCAAATGCTCTATAGCGCCCATTGAGCTTAACAAACACTTTTCGGCACTTTTTACCTTCAGATCACGAAATGGACTAACAACACTCCCAAATGCGTTATAGCGCCCATTGAGCCTAACAAACACTTTTTGGCACTATTTACCTTCAGATCACGAAATGGACTTCCAACACTCCCAAATGCTCTATAGCGCCCATTGAGCCTAACAAACATTTTTCGGCACTTTTTACCTTCAGATCACGAAATTGACTTACAACATTCCCAAATGGTCTATAGCGCCCATTGAGCCTAACAAACACTTTTTGGCACTATTCAGATCACGAAATGGACTAACAACACTCCAAAATGGTCTATAGCGCACATTGAGCCTAACAAACACTTTTCGGCACTATTTACCTTCAGATCACGAAATGGACTAACAACACTCCCAAATGCTCTATAGCGCCCATTGAGCCTAAGAAACACTTTTCGGCACTTTTTACCTTCAGATCACGAAATTGACTAACAACACTCCCAAATGCTCTATAGCGCCCATTGAGCCTAACAAACACTTTTCGGCACTTTTTACCTCCAGATCACAAAATTGACTAACAACACTCCCAAATGCTCTATAGCGCCCATTGAGCCTAACAAACACTTTTCGGCACTTTTTACCTTCAGATCACGAAATGGACTAACAACACTCCCAAATGCTCTATAGCGCCCATTGAGCTTAACAAACACTTTTCGGCACTTTTTACCTTCAGATCACGAAATGGACTAACAACACTCCCAAATGCGTTATAGCGCCCATTGAGCCTAACAAACACTTTTTGGCACTATTTACCTTCAGATCACGAAATGGACTTCCAACACTCCCAAATGCTCTATAACGCCCATTGAGCCTAACAAACATTTTTCGCCACTTTTTACCTTCAGATCACGAAATTGACTTACAACACTCCCAAATGCTCTATAGCGCCCATTGAGCCTAACAAACACTTTTTGGCACTTTTTACCTCCAGATCACAAATTTACTTACAACACTCCCAAATGCTCTATAGCGCCCATTGAGCCTAACAAACACTTTTCGGCACTTTTTACCTTCAGATCACGAAATTGACTAACAACACTCCCAAATGCTCTATAGCGCCCATTGAGCCTAAGAAACACTTTTCGGCACTTTTTACCTTCAGATCACGAAATAGACTAACAAAACTCCCAAATGCTCTATAGCGCCCATTGAGCCTAAGAAACACTTTTCGGCTCTTTTTACCTTCAGATCACGAAATTGACTTACAACACTCCCAAATGCTCTATAGCGCCCATTGAGCCTAACAAACACTTTTTGGCACTTTTTACCTCCAGATCACGAAATTGACTAACAACACTCCCAAATGGTCTATAGCGCCCATTGAGCCTAAGAAACACTTTTCGGCACTATTTACCTTCAGATCACGAAATTGACTAACAACACTCCCAAATGCTCTATAGCGCCCATTGAGCCTAACAAACACTTTTCGGCACTATTTACCTTCAGATCACGAAATTGACTAACAACACTCCCAAATGCTCTATAGCGCCCATTCAGCCTAAGAAACACTTTTCGGCACTTTTTACCTTCAGATCACGAAATGGACTAACAACACTCCCAAATGCGTTATAGCGCCCATTGAGCCTAACAAACACTTTTTGGCACTATTTACCTTCAGATCACGAAATGGACTTCCAACACTCCCAAATGCTCTATAGCGCCCATTGAGCCTAACAAACATTTTTCGGCACTTTTTACCTTCAGATCACGAAATTGACTTACAACATTCCCAAATGGTCTATAGCGCCCATTGAGCCTAACAAACACTTTTTGGCACTATTCAGATCACGAAATGGACTAACAACACTCCAAAATGGTCTATAGCGCACATTGAGCCTAACAAACACTTTTCGGCACTATTTACCTTCAGATCACGAAATGGACTAACAACACTCCCAAATGCTCTATAGCGCCCATTGAGCCTAAGAAACACTTTTCGGCACTTTTTACCTTCAGATCACGAAATTGACTAACAACACTCCCAAATGCTCTATAGCGCCCATTGAGCCTAACAAACACTTTTCGGCACTTTTTACCTCCAGATCACAAAATTGACTAACAACACTCCCAAATGCTCTATAGCGCCCATTGAGCCTAACAAACACTTTTCGGCACTTTTTACCTTCAGATCACGAAATGGACTAACAACACTCCCAAATGCTCTATAGCGCCCATTGAGCTTAACAAACACTTTTCGGCACTTTTTACCTTCAGATCACGAAATGGACTAACAACACTCCCAAATGCGTTATAGCGCCCATTGAGCCTAACAAACACTTTTTGGCACTATTTACCTTCAGATCACGAAATGGACTTCCAACACTCCCAAATGCTCTATAACGCCCATTGAGCCTAACAAACATTTTTCGCCACTTTTTACCTTCAGATCACGAAATTGACTTACAACACTCCCAAATGCTCTATAGCGCCCATTGAGCCTAACAAACACTTTTTGGCACTTTTTACCTCCAGATCACAAATTTACTTACAACACTCCCAAATGCTCTATAGCGCCCATTGAGCCTAACAAACACTTTTCGGCACTTTTTACCTTCAGATCACGAAATTGACTAACAACACTCCCAAATGCTCTATAGCGCCCATTGAGCCTAAGAAACACTTTTCGGCACTTTTTACCTTCAGATCACGAAATAGACTAACAAAACTCCCAAATGCTCTATAGCGCCCATTGAGCCTAAGAAACACTTTTCGGCTCTTTTTACCTTCAGATCACGAAATTGACTTACAACACTCCCAAATGCTCTATAGCGCCCATTGAGCCTAACAAACACTTTTTGGCACTTTTTACCTCCAGATCACGAAATTGACTAACAACACTCCCAAATGGTCTATAGCGCCCATTGAGCCTAAGAAACACTTTTCGGCACTATTTACCTTCAGATCACGAAATTGACTAACAACACTCCCAAATGCTCTATAGCGCCCATTGAGCCTAACAAACACTTTTCGGCACTATTTACCTTCAGATCACGAAATTGACTAACAACACTCCCAAATGCTCTATAGCGCCCATTCAGCCTAAGAAACACTTTTCGGCACTTTTTACCTTCAGATCACGAAATGGACTAACAACACTCCCAAATGCGTTATAGCGCCCATTGAGCCTAACAAACACTTTTTGGCACTATTTACCTTCAGATCACGAAATGGACTTCCAACACTCCCAAATGCTCTATAGCGCCCATTGAGCCTAAAAAACATTTTTCGGCACTTTTTACCTTCAGATCACGAAATTGACTTACAACATTCCCAAATGGTCTATAGCGCCCATTGAGCCTAACAAACACTTTTTGGCACTATTTAGATCACGAAATGGACTTACAACACTCCAAAATGGTCTATAGCGCCCATTGAGCCTAAGAAACACTTTTCGGCACTATTTACCTTCAGATCACGAAATTGACTAACAACACTCCCAAATGCTCTATAGCGCCCATTGAGCCTTACAAACACTTTTCGGCACTATTTACCTTCAGATCACGAAATGGACTAACAACACTCCCAAATGCTCTATAGCGCCCATTGAGCCTAACAAACACTTTTCGGCACTTTTTACATTCAGATCACGAAATGGACTAACAACACTCCCAAATGCCCTATAGCGCCCATTGAGCCTAACAAACACTTTTTGGCACTATTTACCTTCAGATCACGAAATGGACTTCCAACACTCCCAAATGCTCTATAGCGCCCATTGAGCCTAACAAACACTTTTCGGCACTTTTTACCTTCAGATCACGAAATTGACTAACAACACTCCCAAATGCTCTATAGCGCCCATTGAGCCTAAGAAACACTTCTCGGCACTTTTTACCTCCAGATCACGAAATTGACTAACAACACTCCCAAATGCTCTATAGCGCCCATTGAGCCTAACAAACACTTTTTGGCACTTTTTACCTCCAGATCACGAAATTGACTTACAACACTCCCAAATGGTCTATAGCGCCCATTGAGCCTAACAAACACTTTTCGGCACTTTTTACCTTCAGATCACGAAATTGACTAACAACACTCCCAAATGCTCTATAGCGCCCATTGAGCCTAAGAAACACTTTTCGGCACTTTTTACCTTCAGATCACGAAATTGACTAACAACACTCCCAAATGGTCTATAGCGCCCATTGAGCATAACAAACACTTTTCGGCACTATTCACCGTCAGATCACGAAATGGACTTACTACACTCCAAAATGGTCTATAGCGCCCATTGAGCCTAACAAACACTTGTCGGCACTATTTACCTTCAGATCACGAAATGGACTAACAACACTCCCAAATGCTCTATAGCGCCCATTGAGCCTAAGAAACACTTTTCGGCACTTTTTACCTTCAGATCACGAAATTGACTAACAACACTCCCAAATGCTCTATAGCGCCCATTGAGCCTAACAAACACTTTTCGGCACTTTTTACCTCCAGATCACAAAATTGACTAACAACACTCCCAAATGCTCTATAGCGCCCATTGAGCCTAACAAACACTTTTCGGCACTTTTTACCTTCAGATAACGAAATGGACTAACAACACTCCCAAATGCTTTATAGCGCCCATTGAGCCTAACAAACACTTTTCGGCACTATTTACCTTCAGATCACGAAATTGACTTACAACACTTCCAAAATGGTCTATAGCGCCAATTGAGCCTAAGAAACACTTTTCGGCACTTTTTACCGTCAGATCACGAAATTGACTAACAACACTCCCAAATGCTCTATAGCGCCCATTGAGCCTAAGAAACACTTTTCGGCACTTTTTACCTTCAGATCACGAAATTGACTAACAACACTCCCAAATGCTCTATAGCGCCCATTGAGCCTAACAAACACTTTTCGGCACTATTTACCTTCATATCACAAAATGGACTTACAACACTCCCAAATGCTCTATAGCGCCCATTGAGCCTAACAAACACTTTTCGGCACTTTTTACCTTCAGATCACGAAATTGACTAACAACACTCCCAAATGGTCTATAGCGCCCATTGAGCCTAACAAACACTTTTTGGCACTATTTAGATCACGAAATGGACTTACAACACTCCAAAATGGTCAAGAGCGCCCATTGAGCCTAAGAAACACTTTTCGGCACTATTTACCTTCAGATCACGAAATTGACTAACAACACTCCCAAATGCTCTATAGCGCCCATTGAGCCTAACAAACACTTTTCGGCACTATTTACCTTCAGATCACGAAATTGACTAACAACACTCCCAAATGCTCTATAGCGCCCATTCAGCCTAAGAAACACTTTTCGGCACTTTTTACCTTCAGATCACGAAATGGACTAACAACACTCCCAAATGCTCTTTAGCGCCCATTGAGCCTAACAAACACTTTTCGGCACTTTTTACATTCAGATCACGAAATGGACTAACAACACTCCCAAATGCCCTATAGCGCCCATTGAGCCTAACAAACACTTTTTGGCACTATTTACCTTCAGATCACGAAATGGACTTCCAACACTCCCAAATGCTCTATAGCGCCCATTGAGCCTAACAAACACTTTTCGGCACTTTTTACCTTCAGATCACGAAATTGACTAACAACACTCCCAAATGCTCTATAGCGCCCATTGAGCCTAAGAAACACTTCTCGGCACTTTTTACCTCCAGATCACGAAATTGACTAACAACACTCCCAAATGCTCTATAGCGCCCATTGAGCCTAACAAACACTTTTTGGCACTTTTTACCTCCAGATCACGAAATTGACTTACAACACTCCCAAATGGTCTATAGCGCCCATTGAGCCTAACAAACACTTTTCGGCACTTTTTACCTTCAGATCACGAAATTGACTAACAACACTCCCAAATGCTCTATAGCGCCCATTGAGCCTAAGAAACACTTTTCGGCACTTTTTACCTTCAGATCACGAAATTGACTAACAACACTCCCAAATGGTCTATAGCGCCCATTGAGCATAACAAACACTTTTCGGCACTATTCACCGTCAGATCACGAAATGGACTTACTACACTCCAAAATGGTCTATAGCGCCCATTGAGCCTAACAAACACTTTTCGGCACTATTTACCTTCAGATCACGAAATGGACTAACAAAACTCCCAAATGCTCTATAGCGCCCATTGAGCCTAAGAAACACTTTTCGGCTCTTTTTACCTTCAGATCACGAAATTGACTTACAACACTCCCAAATGCTCTATAGCGCCCATTGAGCCTAACAAACACTTTTTGGCACTTTTTACCTCCAGATCACGAAATTGACTAACAACACTCCCAAATGGTCTATAGCGCCCATTGAGCCTAAGAAACACTTTTCGGCACTATTTACCTTCAGATCACGAAATTGACTAACAACACTCCCAAATGCTCTATAGCGCCCATTGAGCCTAACAAACACTTTTCGGCACTATTTACCTTCAGATCACGAAATTGACTAACAACACTCCCAAATGCTCTATAGCGCCCATTCAGCCTAAGAAACACTTTTCGGCACTTTTTACCTTCAGATCACGAAATGGACTAACAACACTCCCAAATGCGTTATAGCGCCCATTGAGCCTAACAAACACTTTTTGGCACTATTTACCTTCAGATCACGAAATGGACTTCCAACACTCCCAAATGCTCTATAGCGCCCATTGAGCCTAAAAAACATTTTTCGGCACTTTTTACCTTCAGATCACGAAATTGACTTACAACATTCCCAAATGGTCTATAGCGCCCATTGAGCCTAACAAACACTTTTTGGCACTATTTAGATCACGAAATGGACTTACAACACTCCAAAATGGTCTATAGCGCCCATTGAGCCTAAGAAACACTTTTCGGCACTATTTACCTTCAGATCACGAAATTGACTAACAACACTCCCAAATGCTCTATAGCGCCCATTGAGCCTTACAAACACTTTTCGGCACTATTTACCTTCAGATCACGAAATGGACTAACAACACTCCCAAATGCTCTATAGCGCCCATTGAGCCTAACAAACACTTTTCGGCACTTTTTACATTCAGATCACGAAATGGACTAACAACACTCCCAAATGCCCTATAGCGCCCATTGAGCCTAACAAACACTTTTTGGCACTATTTACCTTCAGATCACGAAATGGACTTCCAACACTCCCAAATGCTCTATAGCGCCCATTGAGCCTAACAAACACTTTTCGGCACTTTTTACCTTCAGATCACGAAATTGACTAACAACACTCCCAAATGCTCTATAGCGCCCATTGAGCCTAAGAAACACTTCTCGGCACTTTTTACCTCCAGATCACGAAATTGACTAACAACACTCCCAAATGCTCTATAGCGCCCATTGAGCCTAACAAACACTTTTTGGCACTTTTTACCTCCAGATCACGAAATTGACTTACAACACTCCCAAATGGTCTATAGCGCCCATTGAGCCTAACAAACACTTTTCGGCACTTTTTACCTTCAGATCACGAAATTGACTAACAACACTCCCAAATGCTCTATAGCGCCCATTGAGCCTAAGAAACACTTTTCGGCACTTTTTACCTTCAGATCACGAAATTGACTAACAACACTCCCAAATGGTCTATAGCGCCCATTGAGCATAACAAACACTTTTCGGCACTATTCACCGTCAGATCACGAAATGGACTTACTACACTCCAAAATGGTCTATAGCGCCCATTGAGCCTAACAAACACTTGTCGGCACTATTTACCTTCAGATCACGAAATGGACTAACAACACTCCCAAATGCTCTATAGCGCCCATTGAGCCTAAGAAACACTTTTCGGCACTTTTTACCTTCAGATCACGAAATTGACTAACAACACTCCCAAATGCTCTATAGCGCCCATTGAGCCTAACAAACACTTTTCGGCACTTTTTACCTCCAGATCACAAAATTGACTAACAACACTCCCAAATGCTCTATAGCGCCCATTGAGCCTAACAAACACTTTTCGGCACTTTTTACCTTCAGATAACGAAATGGACTAACAACACTCCCAAATGCTTTATAGCGCCCATTGAGCCTAACAAACACTTTTCGGCACTATTTACCTTCAGATCACGAAATTGACTTACAACACTTCCAAAATGGTCTATAGCGCCAATTGAGCCTAAGAAACACTTTTCGGCACTTTTTACCGTCAGATCACGAAATTGACTAACAACACTCCCAAATGCTCTATAGCGCCCATTGAGCCTAAGAAACACTTTTCGGCACTTTTTACCTTCAGATCACGAAATTGACTAACAACACTCCCAAATGCTCTATAGCGCCCATTGAGCCTAACAAACACTTTTCGGCACTATTTACCTTCATATCACAAAATGGACTTACAACACTCCCAAATGCTCTATAGCGCCCATTGAGCCTAACAAACACTTTTCGGCACTTTTTACCTTCAGATCACGAAATTGACTAACAACACTCCCAAATGGTCTATAGCGCCCATTGAGCCTAACAAACACTTTTTGGCACTATTTAGATCACGAAATGGACTTACAACACTCCAAAATGGTCAAGAGCGCCCATTGAGCCTAAGAAACACTTTTCGGCACTATTTACCTTCAGATCACGAAATTGACTAACAACACTCCCAAATGCTCTATAGCGCCCATTGAGCCTAACAAACACTTTTCGGCACTATTTACCTTCAGATCACGAAATTGACTAACAACACTCCCAAATGCTCTATAGCGCCCATTCAGCCTAAGAAACACTTTTCGGCACTTTTTACCTTCAGATCACGAAATGGACTAACAACACTCCCAAATGCTCTTTAGCGCCCATTGAGCCTAACAAACACTTTTCGGCACTTTTTACATTCAGATCACGAAATGGACTAACAACACTCCCAAATGCCCTATAGCGCCCATTGAGCCTAACAAACACTTTTTGGCACTATTTACCTTCAGATCACGAAATGGACTTCCAACACTCCCAAATGCTCTATAGCGCCCATTGAGCCTAACAAACACTTTTCGGCACTTTTTACCTTCAGATCACGAAATTGACTAACAACACTCCCAAATGCTCTATAGCGCCCATTGAGCCTAAGAAACACTTCTCGGCACTTTTTACCTCCAGATCACGAAATTGACTAACAACACTCCCAAATGCTCTATAGCGCCCATTGAGCCTAACAAACACTTTTTGGCACTTTTTACCTCCAGATCACGAAATTGACTTACAACACTCCCAAATGGTCTATAGCGCCCATTGAGCCTAACAAACACTTTTCGGCACTTTTTACCTTCAGATCACGAAATTGACTAACAACACTCCCAAATGCTCTATAGCGCCCATTGAGCCTAAGAAACACTTTTCGGCACTTTTTACCTTCAGATCACGAAATTGACTAACAACACTCCCAAATGGTCTATAGCGCCCATTGAGCATAACAAACACTTTTCGGCACTATTCACCGTCAGATCACGAAATGGACTTACTACACTCCAAAATGGTCTATAGCGCCCATTGAGCCTAACAAACACTTTTCGGCACTATTTACCTTCAGATCACGAAATGGACTAACAACACTCCCAAATGCTCTATAGCGCCCATTGAGCCTAAGAAACACTTTTCGGCACTTTTTACCTTCAGATCACGAAATTGACTAACAACACTCCCAAATGCTCTATAGCGCCCATTGAGCCTAACAAACACTTTTCGGCACTTTTTACCTCCAGATCACAAAATTGACTAACAACACTCCCAAATGCTCTATAGCGCCCATTGAGCCTAACAAACACTTTTCGGCACTTTTTACCTTCAGATAACGAAATGGACTAACAACACTCCCAAATGCTTTATAGCGCCCATTGAGCCTAACAAACACTTTTCGGCACTATTTACCTTCAGATCACGAAATTGACTTACAACACTTCCAAAATGGTCTATAGCGCCAATTGAGCCTAAGAAACACTTTTCGGCACTTTTTACCGTCAGATCACGAAATTGACTAACAACACTCCCAAATGCTCTATAGCGCCCATTGAGCCTAAGAAACACTTTTCGGCACTTTTTACCTTCAGATCACGAAATTGACTAACAACACTCCCAAATGCTCTATAGCGCCCATTGAGCCTAACAAACACTTTTCGGCACTATTTACCTTCATATCACAAAATGGACTTACAACACTCCCAAATGCTCTATAGCGCCCATTGAGCCTAACAAACACTTTTCGGCACTTTTTACCTTCAGATCACGAAATTGACTAACAACACTCCCAAATGGTCTATAGCGCCCATTGAGCCTAACAAACACTTTTTGGCACTATTTAGATCACGAAATGGACTTACAACACTCCAAAATGGTCAAGAGCGCCCATTGAGCCTAAGAAACACTTTTCGGCACTATTTACCTTCAGATCACGAAATTGACTAACAACACTCCCAAATGCTCTATAGCGCCCATTGAGCCTAACAAACACTTTTCGGCACTATTTACCTTCAGATCACGAAATTGACTAACAACACTCCCAAATGCTCTATAGCGCCCATTCAGCCTAAGAAACACTTTTCGGCACTTTTTACCTTCAGATCACGAAATGGACTAACAACACTCCCAAATGCTCTATAGCGCCCATTGAGCCTAACAAACACTTTTCGGCACTTTTTACATTCAGATCACGAAATGGACTAACAACACTCCCAAATGCCCTATAGCGCCCATTGAGCCTAACAAACACTTTTTGGCACTATTTACCTTCAGATCACGAAATGGACTTCCAACACTCCCAAATGCTCTATAGCGCCCATTGAGCCTAACAAACACTTTTCGGCACTTTTTACCTTCAGATCACGAAATTGACTAACAACACTCCCAAATGCTCTATAGCGCCCATTGAGCCTAAGAAACACTTCTCGGCACTTTTTACCTCCAGATCACGAAATTGACTAACAACACTCCCAAATGCTCTATAGCGCCCATTGAGCCTAACAAACACTTTTTGGCACTTTTTACCTCCAGATCACGAAATTGACTTACAACACTCCCAAATGGTCTATAGCGCCCATTGAGCCTAACAAACACTTTTCGGCACTTTTTACCTTCAGATCACGAAATTGACTAACAACACTCCCAAATGCTCTATAGCGCCCATTGAGCCTAAGAAACACTTTTCGGCACTTTTTACCTTCAGATCACGAAATTGACTAACAACACTCCCAAATGGTCTATAGCGCCCATTGAGCATAACAAACACTTTTCGGCACTATTCACCGTCAGATCACGAAATGGACTTACTACACTCCAAAATGGTCTATAGCGCCCATTGAGCCTAACAAACACTTTTCGGCACTATTTACCTTCAGATCACGAAATGGACTAACAACACTCCCAAATGCTCTATAGCGCCCATTGAGCCTAAGAAACACTTTTCGGCACTTTTTACCTTCAGATCACGAAATTGACTAACAACACTCCCAAATGCTCTATAGTGCCCATTGAGCCTAACAAACACTTTTCGGCACTTTTTACCTCCAGATCACAAAATTGACTTACAACACTCCCAAAATGCTCTATAGCGCCCATTGAGCCTAACAAACACTTTTCGGCACTTTTTACCTTCAGATCACGAAATTGACTAACCAACACTCCCAAATGCTCTATAGCGCCCATTGAGCCTAAGAAACACTTTTCGGCACTTTTTACCTTCAGATCACGAAATAGACTAACAAAACTCCCAAATGCTCTAATAGCGCCCATTGAGCCTAAGAAACACTTTTCGGCTCTTTTTACCTTCAGATCACGAAATTGACTTACAACACTCCCAAATGCTCTATAGCGCCCATTGAGCCTAACAAACACTTTTTGGCACTTTTTACCTCCAGATCACGAAATTGACTAACAACACTCCCAAATGGTCTATAGCGCCCATTGAGCCTAAGAAACACTTTTCGGCACTATTTACCTTCAGATCACGAAATTGACTAACAACACTCCCAAATGCTCTATAGCGCCCATTGAGCCTAACAAACACTTTTCGGCACTATTTACCTTCAGATCACGAAATTGACTAACAACACTCCCAAATGCTCTATAGCGCCCATTCAGCCTAAAGAAACACTTTTCGGCACTTTTTACCTTCAGATCACGAAATGGACTAACAACACTCCCAAATGCGTTATAGCGCCCCATTGAGCCTAACAAACACTTTTTGGCACTATTTACCTTCAGATCACGAAATGGACTTCCAACACTCCCAAATGCTCTATAGCGCCCATTGAGCCTAAAAAAACATTTTTTCGGCACTTTTTACCTTCAGATCACGAAATTGACTTACAACATTCCCAAATGGTCTATAGCGCCCATTGAGCCTAACAAACACTTTTTGGCACTATTTAGATCACGAAATGGACTTACAACACTCCAAAATGGTCTATAGCGCCCATTGAGCCTAAGAAACACTTTTCGGCACTATTTACCTTCAGATCACGAAATTGACTAACAACACTCCCAAATGCTCTATAGCGCCCATTGAGCCTTACAAACACTTTTCGGCACTATTTACCTTCAGATCACGAAATGGACTAACAACACTCCCAAATGACTCTATAGCGCCCCATTGAGCCTAACAAACACTTTTCGGCACCTTTTTACATTCAGATCACGAAATGGACTAACAACACTCCCAAATGCCCTATAGCGCCCATTGAGCCTAACAAACACTTTTTGGCACTATTTACCTTCAGATCACGAAATGGACTTCCAACACTCCCAAATGCTCTATAGCGCCCATTGAGCCTAACAAACACTTTTCGGCACTTTTTACCTTCAGATCACGAAATTGACTAACAACACTCCCAAATGCTCTATAGCGCCCATTGAGCCTAAGAAACACTTCTCGGCACTTTTTACCTCCAGATCACGAAATTGACTAACAACACTCCCAAATGCTCTATAGCGCCCATTGAGCCTAACAAACACTTTTTGGCACTTTTTACCATCCAGATCACGAAATTGACTTACAACACTCCCAAATGGTCTATAGCGCCCATTGAGCCTAACAAACACTTTTCGGCACTTTTTACCTTCAGATCACGAAATTGACTAACAACACTCCCAAATGCTCTATAGCGCCCATTGAGCCTAAGAAACACTTTTCGGCACTTTTTTACCTTCAGATCACGAAATTGACTAACAACACTCCCAAATGGTCTATAGCGCCCATTGAGCATAACAAACACTTTTCGGCACTATTCACCGTCAGATCACGAAATGGACTTACTACACTCCAAAATGGTCTATAGCGCCCATTGAGCCTAACAACACTTTTCGGCACTATTTACCTTCAGATCACGAAATGGACTAACAACACTCCCAAATGCTCTATAGCGCCCATTGAGCCTAAGAAACACTTTTCGGCACTTTTTACCTTCAGATCACGAAATTGACTAACAACACTCCCAAATGCTCTATAGTGCCCATTGAGCCTAACAAACACTTTTCGGCACTTTTTACCTTCCAGATCACAAAATTGACTTACAACACTCCCAAATGCTCTATAGCGCCCCATTGAGCCTAACAAACACTTTTCGGCACTTTTTACCTTCAGATAACGAAATGGACTAACAACACTCCCAAATGCTCTATAGCGCCCATTGAGCCTAACAAACACTTTTCGGCACTATTTACCTTCAGATCACGAAATTGACTTACAACACTTCCAAAATGGTCTATAGCGCCAATTGAGCCTAATAAACACTTTTCGGCACTTTTTACCGTCAGATCACGAAATTGACTAACAACACTCCCAAATGCTCCATAGCGCCCATTGAGCCTAAGAACCACTTATTGGCACTTTTTACCTTCAGATCACGAAATTGACTAACAACACTCCCAAATGGTCTATAGCGCCCATTGAGCATAACAAACACTTTTCGGCACTATTCACCGTCAGATCACGAAATGGACTTACTACACTCCAAAATGGTCTATAGCGCCCATTGAGCCTAACAAACACTTTTCGGCACTATTTACCTTCAGATCACGAAATGGACTAACAACACTCCCCAATGCTCTATAGCGCCCATTGAGCCTAACAAACACTTTTTGGCACTTTTTACCTTCAGATCACGAAATTGACTTACAACACTCCCAAATGGTCTATAGCGCCCATTGAGCCTAACAAACACTTTTCGGCACTTTTTACCTTCAGATCACGAAATTGACTTACAACACTCCCAAATGGTCTATAGCGCCCATTGAGCCTAACAAACACTTTTTGGCACTATTTACCTTCAGATCACGAAATGGACTTACAACACTCCAAAATGGTCTATAGCGCCCATTGAGCCTAAGAAACACTTTTCGACACTTTTTACCTTCAGATCACGAAATGGACTAACAACACTCCCAAATGCTCTATAGCGCCCATTGAGCATAACAAACACTTTTCGGCAATCACGAAATGGACTTACTACACTCCAAACTGGTCTATAGCGCCCATTGAGCCTAACAAACACTTTTCGGCAATATTTACCTTCAGATCACGAAATGGACTTACAACACTTCAAAATGGTCTATAGCGCCCATTGAGCCTAACAAACACTTTTCGGCACTTTTTAGCTTCAGATCACGAAATTGACTTACAACACTCCCAAATGCTCTATAGCGCCCATTGAGCCTAACAAACACTTTTCGGCACTTTTTACCTTCAGATCACGAAATGGACTTACTACACTCCAAAATGGTCTATAGCGCCCATTGAGCCTAACAAACACTTTTCAGCACTATTTACCTTCAGATCACGAAATAGACTAACAAAACTCCCAAATGCTCTATAGCGCCCATTGAGCCTAAGAAACACTTTTCGGCACTTTTTACCTTCAGATCACGAAATTGACAACACTCCCAAATGCTCTATAGCGCCCATTGAGCCTAACAAACACTTTTCGGCACTTTTTACCTCCAGATCACAAAATTGACTAACAACACTCCCAAATGCTCTATAGCGCCCATTGAGCCTAACAAACACTTTTCGGCACTTTTTACCTTCAGATCACGAAATGGACTAACAACACTCCCAAATGCTCTATAGCGCCCATTGAGCTTAACAAACACTTTTCGGCACTTTTTACCTTCAGATCACGAAATGGACTTCCAACACTCCCAAATGCTCTATAACGCCCATTGAGCCTAACAAACATTTTTCGGCACTTTTTACCTTCAGATCACGAAATTGACTTACAACACTCCCAAATGCTCTATAGCGCCCATTGAGCCTAACAAACACTTTTTGGCACTATTTAGATCGCGAAATGGACTTACAACACTCCAAAATGGTCTATAGCGCCCATTGAGCCTAAGAAACACTTTTCGGCACTATTTACCTTCAGATCACGAAATTGACTAACAACACTCCCAAATGGTCTATAGCGCCCATTGAGCCTAAGAAACACTTTTCGGCACTATTTACCTTCAGATCACGAAATTGACTAACAACACTCCCAAATGCTCTATAGCGCCCATTGAGCCTAACAAACACTTTTCGGCACTATTTACCTTCAGATCACAAAATGGACTTACAACACTCCCCAAATGCTCTATAGCGCCCATTGAGCCTAACAAACACTTTTCGGCACTTTTTACCTTCAGATCACAAAATGGACTTACAACACTCCCAAATGCTCTATAGCGCCCATTGAGCCTAACAAACACTTTTCGGCACTTTTTACCTTCAGATCACGAAATTGACTAACAACACTCCCAAATGCTCTATAGCGCCCATTGAGCCTAAGAAACACTTTTCGGCACTTTTTACCTTCAGATCACGAAATGGACTTACTACACTCCAAAATGGTCTATAGCGCCCATTGAGCCTCACAGACACTTTTCGGCACTATTTACCTTCAGATCACGAAATGGACTTACAACATCTCAAAATGGTCTATAGCGCCCATTGAGCCTAACAAAAACTTTTCGGCACTATTTACCTTCAGATCACGAAATTGACTTACAACACTCCAAAATGGTCTATAGCGCCCATTGAGCCTAAGAAACACTTTTCGGCACTTTTTACCTTCAGATCACGAAATTGACTAACAACACTCCCAAATGCTCTATAGCGCCCCTTGAGCCTAAGAAACACTTTTCGGCACTTTTTACCTTCAGATCACGAAATTGACTAACAACACTCCCAAATGCTCTATAGCGCCCATTGAGCCTAACAAACACTTTTCGGCACTATTTACCTTCAGATCACAAAAAGGACTTACAACACTCCCAAATGCTCTATAGCGCCCATTGAGCCTAACAAACACTTTTCGGCACTTTTTACCTTCAGATCACGAAATTGACTAAGAACACTCCCAAATGGTCTATAGCGCCCATTGAGCATAACAAACACTTTTCGGCACTATTCACAGTCAGATCACGAAATGGACTTACTACACTTCAAAATGGTCTATAGCGCCCATTGAGCCTAACAAACACTTTTCGGCACTTTTTACCTTCAGATCACGAAATTGACTTACAACACTCCCAAAATGGTCTATAGCGCCCATTGAGCCTAACAAACACTTTTCGGCACTATTTACCTTCAGATCACGAAATTGACTAACAACACTCCAAAATGCTCTATAGCGCCCATTGAGCTTAACAAACACTTTTCGGCACTTTTTACCTTCAGATCACGAAATTGACTAACAACACTCCCAAATGCTCTATAGCGCCCATTGAGCCTAACAAACACTTTTCGGCACTTTTTACCTCCAGATCACGAAATTGACTTACAACACTCCCAAATGGTCTACAGCGCCCATTGAGCCTAACAAACACCTTTCGGCACTTTTTACCTCCAGATCATAAAATTGACTAACAACACTCCCAAATGCTCTATAGCGCCCATTGAGCCTAACAAACACTTCTCGGCACTTTTTACCTCCAGATCATAAAATTGACTAACAACACTCCCAAATGCTCTATAGCGCCCATTGAGCTTAACAAACACTTTTCGGCACTTTTTACCTTCAGATCACGAAATGGACTAACAACACTCCCAAATGCTCTATAGCGCCCATTGAGCCTAACAAACACTTTTCGGCACTATTTACCTTCAGATCACGAAATTGACTTACAACACTCCAAAATGGTCTATAGCGCCCATTGAGCCTAAGAAACACTTTTCGGCACTTTTTACCTTTAGATCACGAAATTGACTAACAACACTCCCAAATGCTCTATAGCGCCCATTGAGCCTAACAAACACTTTTCGGCACTATTTACCTTCAGATCACAAAATGGACTTACAACACTCCCAAATGCTCTATAGCACCCATTGAGCCTAACAAACACTTTTCGGCACTTTTTACCTTCAGATCACGAAATTGACTAACAACACTCCCAAATGGTCTATAGCGCCCATTGAGCATAACAAACACTTTTCGGCACTATTCACAGTCAGATCACGAAATGGAGTTACTACACTCCAAAATGGTCTATAGCGCCCATTGAGCCTAACAAACACTTTTCGGCACTATTTACCTTCAGATCACGAAATGGACTTACAACACTTCAAAATGGTCTATAGCGCCCATTGAGCCTAACAAACACTTTTCGGCACTTTTTAACTTCAGATCACGAAATGGACTAACAACACACTCCAAATGCTCTATAGCGCCCATTGAGCCTAACAAACACTTTTCGGCACTTTTTACCTTCAGATCACGAAATTGACTTACAACACTCCAAAATGGTCTATAGCGCCCATTGAGCCTAAGAAACACTTTTCGGCACTTTTTACCTTCAGATCTCTAAATTGACTTACAACACTCCCAAATGGTCTATAGCGCCCATTGAGCCTAACAAACACTTTTCGGCACTTTTTACCTTCAGATCACGAAATTGACTTACAACACTCCAAATGGTCTACAGCGCCCATTGAGCCTAACAAACACTTTTCGGCACTTTTTACCTCCAGATCATAAAATTGACTTACAACACTCCCAAATGGTCTATAGCGCCCATTGAGCCTAACAAACACTTTTCGGCACTTTTTACCTCCAGATCATAAAATTGACTAACAACACTCCCAAATGCTCTATAGCGCCCATTGAGCTTAACAAACACTTTTCGGCACTTTTTACCTTCAGATCACGAAATGGACTAACAACACTCCCAAATGCGTTATAGCGCCCATTGAGCCTAACAAACACTTTTTGGAACTATTTACCTTCAGATCACGAAATGGACTTCCAACACTCCCAAATGCTCTATAGCGCCCATTGAGCCTAAGAAACACTTTTCGGCACTTTTTACCTTCAGATCACGAAATTGACTAACAACACTCCCAAATGCTCTATAGCGCCCATTGAGCCTAAGAAACACTTTTCGGCACTTTTTACCTTCAGATCACGAAATTGACTAACAACACTCCCAAATGCTCTATAGCGCCCATTGAGCCTAACAAACACTTTTCGGCACTATTTACCTTCAGATCACAAAATGGACTTACAACACTCCCAAATGCTCTATAGCGCCCATTGAGCCTAACAAACACTTTTCGGCACTTTTTACCTTCAGATCACGAAATTGACT